>JANHFX010004149.1:0-64875 GCA_027560015.1 Chloroceryle amazona
GGGGGGGGGGGGGGGGGGGGGGGGGGGGGGGGGGGGGGGGGGGGGGGGGGGGGGGGGGGGGGGGGGGGGGGGGGCGCACACCAGTGCATCAGGGCTGCGAGTCGAGCACAGGAGGATTAGGTACCAGCAAGTCTAAATTGGCTGGCTGAGCCCGATTGCCTCCCCCTCCCTCTTCCCTGGGTATCTTCATTAGGTAGGGAGTTGTTGCTAATTACATAGTCAGGGGCTGGTTTTCCTCACAGGGCCCCGAGTCTCCTGGGACAGACCCATCCAAGGGCGGCTTAGGCGGTGGGTTGCAAGGGCTGATGTTCGTGGGAGGGGGCTGGGGGGGCAGTGGGGGAGCCCCTGTCTCGCTCCAACCGGGGAGCGGGTCCCGCTGTGGCGGGAGGGTCCCGCTCCATGGGGCGGGGGCTGTGCTGGCAGCCTGGGCTTGACGTGGCTGCTGGATGGGGTGCTTTATTTTTCCCTGAGCAGTGATCCAATTTTGAGCTAATTTTCACAAGGACAACAAAAAGCACTCAGACAACTGCTGCCCAGATTTTATATCCTGCTGTCGTGCAGCCAATTAAGGAAAGGGTTGCCATATTTTATTTTATTTTTTTTAAGTGTACGGGTGGAGCAGTGTAGCTTTTTTTTTAAGCCTCGTTCTTGGAAGTGGCTGAGCAATTTGGGCTGAAGTTTTTCTCAAGGGGGGAGTCAGGGGGAAGGGTAAAAAAAAAAAAAAAAAGAAGAAAAAAAAATAATCACCCTTGGTGTGGAAGATCTCAGCCTGAAGAGTTAACATTTCCCCCAGCATGCCTGGAGAGGCGGCTTGCAGCTCGGAAGGGCTGGTGGAGCCTGGCCCGGGCTGGGTGCTGGAGGAGACCAGGAAGGATTTCAGGTGGTTGGTACGGTGAGGCTCCGTCAGAGAGCTGTGCTGGGGGGGAAACGTCACCTCTAGGCAGACGGCGTTGGGTTTGAAACGCTCCCAGGAAGGCAGGTGTTGGTGTGAGGCCGATGCTCACCGTGCACCACCCGACGGCAGCAACGCTGGGCGGGCCGGGCGTTGTAGCCCGATCAGCCCCGTACACGGATGCCTGGAGAGCGAGGGGAATTGCATCCCCAGTAAACTGAACTCGCCCCTCGTGGGGCTCCAGGTGCCGTGGGGCTGGCCAGGGGCAGGGGCTGCAGGGCTCGTTCAAGGTTTGGTTGTGGCCAAGCCCGAGAAATGAAAAGACATTGCGGCCGTTGGTTTTGACCCCAGATACACCGGCTCGTATTGATTTTTGGTACCTGAGCTCCGCAGCACAGGGCTTGCTCGGCGGCAGGAGAGCAAGAGTGTTTGTGTGCCACGAGCAGGGGGAGGTTTGGGCTGCCTGGCGGTGGTCAGAGGGACGAAGGGCAATTTGGGGCCGGCTGACCATGGCCTGAAGCGATGTACAATGGGATGTCCCCTCCCAGGTGTGGACGGGGGGATGCGAGTGGCATCTCCTCCTGCTGTTTCTCCTCCCTTCATCCCTTGGTGGCCAGCCTGCGTCGCTCGCGGTAAGGCTTTGAGCTCAAGGTAGCGATGAAGTGCGTTCGGTTTTGGTCTTGAAAAAATAGCTTGCGAGCAGCGGCACAGGAGCATTTACACCGAACGGCCCTGGTGTAATTTGCCGGGACTGTCCCCCGCTCCCCTGGGGCTCGCCACCCTCGTGCCCCTCGCACTCAGCCCGTGGGTTTCGGAGCCTGTCCAAACGCCGGGCTCGCAGCGAGAGCGCCGGTCGCTCCACGTCCCAGTGGAGATGGTTTCTGGCTTTACCACTGGCTCCATCCTGCTGCTTGCTGCCTTCCCTCTCCCCTCCAGCTCTGCCCTTCTCTCCTTGGCAGCTGTTGATTTATTTTTTATTATTTTATCTGTTTTTTTTTTTTCCTCTCTTTCCCTTGAGTTTTGACCAGAGCTCAACCTAATACAGCCGATTCTATTCCTTGCTGTCAGCAGCACTTTGTCCTCGGGACTTGTTTACCCCATGCGTGGGAGGTGCTTGGGCTTGGCCGGTGTGTGTCTGTCCAGTGGAGTGGAGGGGTTGTGGAGGCTGCTGCTGGGGTTTGTCCCTTTGGGAGCCGGAGGGCTGGCGTGCCGGTGCCGTTCCCTGCTGGGTTGATGTGGGGACTCTCGGTAGCGCACAGCAGGTTCCCATCCCCCTGAGCTGTGACCTCCCTGGTGAGGATGCAGGGACCATGGCCATGCAACCTGCCCCATGTTTGTCCTCTCGGGGAGTTGGGTCCCTCACCCAGAGAGGTGTGGAGCAGCACGAGGGGACATCAGGCACCTCACTCCCAGAAGGACACTGAGGGGTTGGAGTGTGTCTGGTGATGTGTCTGGAGCACAAGGAGGGTGAGGAGCAGCTGAGGGATCTGGGCTTGTGGAGCCTGGAGAGAAGGAGGCTCAGGGGAGCCCTTCTGGCTCTGCCAGCTCCTGACAGGAGGCTGGAGCCAGGGGGGTCGGGCTCTGCTCCCAAGGGACAGGGAAAGAGGAATCGGCCTCAAGTTGTCCCAGGGAAGGTTGAGGTTGGAGCAGAGAAACAATTTCTTCCCCCCCTGCAGGGCTGTCCCAGGCTGCCCAGGGCAGGGGGGGAGTCCCCATGACCCCTGGAGGGGTTTCCAAGCCCCCCCCATGGAGCTGTGGTGCTGAGGGCCAGGGGTCAGTGGCCTCCAATCACTCCAGCAATTCAGTGATTCTATGAACAGCCTCACTGAGCACAGGTTTGTGCCTTTCTCTGCCTGAACGTGGTTCTGCCCTAAATTAAATGCAAAAATAAAACCGAGGGCAAAAGCTGAATCACTCGCTTAATTTAGCAGTGAAATCATAAGCGAAGCACTACAGTACCTGGTGAAGGGTGCAGTGATTTCTAATTATGGATTATACAGCTAATCAGTACCAATCAACATTTTATGATCTTGACTTAATATTTAATATAATGTTAATTATAATTGCTTTTGCCTCAAACCGTGTCAAATACTGGGTGTGATTTCTACTCCCGGCGTGCCCCGCGGCCCTGGGTGGGCTCTGGGATGGGGGCTGCTGTAGGAGGGAGCATTCCCCCCCCCCCAGAATCCCACCCAGCAGCACCTCCCCGCTCGCCTTCCTGCTCAGGCTGCCTTGAGTTGTGATGCTAATTAAGTGGTGGTGAGTCTCAGTGTTATTAGAATGGAGTTTTTATCTCACATAAGTACCTTCCAGCTACAAACAGGGGAAGTTCATTTAATTAAAAATAATTTTAGAGTAAGTTAATGTGAGCACAGTTCAATTACTCTGAAATATGTTTAATTTTTTTATTATTTTTTTTTTTTTCCAAGTCTTACAAGAGGCTGCAGGAAAAAGACCCAAAACCCAGAGAACCCAGATGATGCATTCAGGCCATTTCTGTTTAATTGGACCCTCAACATTTGCCTGCTCTAACTCCCACCCCAAAACTCTGGCCATGATGTTTGGAAGCTCTGACATCACAGAATCTGGGAGGTTTAGGGCAATGAAAACATAATATTTATTTATTTTCCATCCTTCCATGACCTAGAATGATGCAGAGCTCCTTCCATCCCCAGTGACTACTTTCTGATTTCCAGCATCCCTGGGAGAGCAGGCTCAGGAGGGGCACTGCTTGCTCTAAGCCTGTCCAAACTTTGGCAGCGAGGGATGCAGGCGAAACACATCCCCTCCAGAAATCCCTTCTGGCTCCTGTCCTTCCTCCGTCACGCTGGTTAAATCAGAAGCACTTTTGAAATTCAGAGTCTCTGATTAAAGCAGAACAAGGGAAACTCAGCAAGTTGTTTTACAGGAGACAGGGCCTGGGCACCAGAACATTGCTTTTAAAAAGAGAGGCTGTTTTTCTTGCCTGTTAGTTATTCACAGCTTTTAATGGACTTTAAACTCATCTTGTGACACGAAGCTCATCGTATATATAAAATTGAAGGTCTGCAAGAGTGCAATCCCTCAGCAGCCAAACCAACCCACCACTCGCCTCTCATCCCAGAGAAAATTGATGCTGGCGAGTGAAGCTCTCCTGGATCCTTGCAGAGCTCAGCCTGGGTTGCAGAATGTGGCTATGGGGAGATGCTGCCCTGAGCTCCACCTCTGACATACGCTCTCCTCTCTGCTGTATTACAGTCAACCTTAAGGCTGAGCAGTGTCCTTGAAGCCTGTGCTTCACCTCTTTCCTAGCAGGGCTGAGTGAAGAAGCTGAAATGAATAATTCCTCCAGGGAATTTCCCCCCTGTACCAGCAGGAGATCCTTCAGTGGATCCATCCTTCCCAATTATTTACTCAATAGATTTAGTAAATAAATGCAGATGGAAGGTATTTTGCCATAATTATTTAATGGTCAAAATTTAACTCTTCCGGGGAAATACAACTGCACTCCTAAGTTGTGGTGTTGCTTTCTTCCCCAGCTCCCCTCGCTAAGCAGATGCCTGGCATTGGCTGGTGGGGGAAACCTGGCTCCAAGCTGGTGGCAGATGGTCCTCTGGGTTTGGTTTGTTGGGGTTTTTTTTAAGGTTTTCTTGGTAGTTTGAGGTTTAGAAACTTCCCTCGGGACTTGTTTTCAGAGTAGGGCCCAGGGCTGGGTGCTGACAGCATCCTCAGAGCACATCTGCCAGTGACAGGGTGGCCAAAACACCACGGAGAGCAAATGCAGAAATGTGTAAGGATAGAGCAGCAGCATTCGCCCTGCCCTTCCCAGGAATGTTGATACATCAGCAGCAGGAGGGGTTTTTTCCAGCTCTGTTATCCAGTAAGAGAAATTTCTGACTTTAAATGCCTTTTCAAAGTCCTTTTGCCAGCTCTAAGCTGATGTCTGTGTGGGTAACAGCACCAGTCCTCAGCTCCACCACACACACACCACTTAAGACCCTCTACGCAGGGTTGGATATAATTTAAACTTTATTTTAAAAAATAGATAAAATTAAAACCAAAGTGAATAGAGAATGTTTAATGAAATAATTAACACTCAGGCAATTAATATCCTAAATGCTCTGTAAAAATACCAGAAGTACACTGCTGGTCCAGGCACCCCATTTAACTACCCTGCATATTCCCCAAATCCATTTCCAACTGGGCTTGGGCTCTGGTCCCTGACTTCATCTCATCCCAGAGTGTCCCCTGGAGCTAAGTTGGGGTCTCCTGTGGGAATTCCCTCCCCCTGCAATTAATAATATATCAGCTTCTACTTAAACAACCCCAGAGGCAGGCTGGGTTGCTGCCAGTGTGCCTGCTTAGCCCAGAGGTGAAGAAGAGGGGTCAGGGGTTTCACCAGTGGGCAGTGAAGCTACAGAGCAGTGTCAGCAGCTGGAGCTGGTGGTTTTGTCCCCCCAGCACTAGCAGGGGCTGCCCAGAGAAAGGCAGCTGGAGGGAGGAGAGGAAGGAGTCCTGGGGAGGGGGGCAAAAGGAGGCATGAGCACAAGAGCTCCATAAATCAGCCATGATAGCCCCAGTAGCTGGGGCATGACATCCAAAGCCTCTGAGCTGCACCTCCTGATGAAGTTCAGCACTGACCAAATCAAGCAGCTCTTGGAAACTTTAAATAAAAGCTTTTTGTCATCAAAGAACCTGAAAAAAAACCCTAAAACAACCCTGGAAATCGTCCAGCACCTGCCCAGGCTGGTTTCTGCAGGGTTAGACCCCTTTGGGCAGCAGCTTGCAGCCCTTCCAGCTCTGGTGGGACAAAACCTTTCCCTCCAGCCCCAAACCTTTCCCATGGGTTTGTCCTCCAGTCCCCTGATTTGGGAAAACAAAGCTCAAGATAGGACACAAGGTCCTCAGAGCTAATAACTCAGCCCATTGACTTTCAAATGCAATCTTGGGTTTGTTGTTTGGTTTGTTGTTTTTTTTTTTCCCCCCAATACACATCCATTGTGTCTCATCCTCTTTTCACAGCACCCATTAACTGAAGTTAGTATTACCATAAAGGAAATTAATTCCACCCCCCCATACACATATGGAAACACCCCCTCATCAGAGTAACTTAACATCACTCACGTGTTAATGCAAAGTAATTATAGCACCATAATACCTCTGGTACCACTACATCAGGGACTGATAGGTAAAGTCCTTTCATCCATTAAGGATCTTATAACCTCTCATTACATATGTAGCTACATATGAAGTCCTGTTCCCAGAAAAGGTTAATTAAAGCCCCTAATTCCAGTATGAGATGAGTGTGGTGGGGGTCAGGCGTGGATTTCTCCCCTGCACGACCCCTTACACTTTGCTGAAATAAAAATTAACCTCCCAGAAGGACTCAGAAGCCCAACATCCCCTTTTGAAGGGTGTATTTATCAACCCTCCATCCCTCTGCTTGTACAGCAGAGACCAAAAATACCCATGTGTTGTTCAAGCCCTGGAGCCCACCACGGGGCAGGGGGGGTGGCATTTTTGCTCCCTTACAAGCAGTAATTCCCAGGTGGCATAGGGAGGGAGGCTCTTTTCTCTTTTAAGGACCATAAGCTAAGAATATCCACATCTGCCCAGCCCAGTAGTGAATTTTGGAAGGGCAGCTGGAGTACCTGTCCCACCAGAGTTTATCTGGGCTCACCTCTTTGCCAGGAATAGGCAATCAGTGGAAAGTGCTAATGAAGGGCAGATGAACGCAGTCGAGCATCTCTTTGAACGCATCGACCGACGCCGCTGCGAGGAAGGTGGAGCAACCATCCCCAGTCCACGGAAGCTGCTTCAGTGGGAAAGGTCCCACTCAATTTCTTTACGCAGCGTGAGAACCTGAAAGGGAACGTTCTAATAAACAAGAGGCTTCAGAACTATCTACACCCACAGGCATGCTCCTGGATGTTATTTCACATAGAATAGCGGAGTCGGAGGAGACCACCAAGCTCCCCACTCGGTTCCTGCCAGTTTTCCTGCGTGCTGGTGGTGAGGGGAATGTGCAGCGCCTGCGATAAAGGCGGCAGTGCCGTATGCCATCAGTGCTACCTAAAAGCAAATGAAACTGGCATAAATAATTGTGCTGTAGAAAGCCTTTCTGTTGCACCTTGCCTATCACTGACAATTTACATATCTTAGGAAAACCTTTGTCAGCTTCTGTCATTTCTGCACTATTATGTGCCTTTCTGGATAATTACCAGTTAATGTGAAAAAGCAGATGGAAAAAACCTTGAAATTTCTGATAGAGAATCCTCAAACCTCTCCCCTTATCTGTGCACAGCAGCTTCCTGATTTCAAAAGAAGTTTGAAAACCTTTGTTAAAAATGTCCCTGATTCCCAGTTTGAATGAACCAAATGACATTCAGCTAAAATTATTCAGCTTTTTTCCACAATTAAATTCCATTATCGTGAACTGCCAAAGTAAAATGGAAGGTCTCTTAACTAATGTGTCGGTTGTTTGCTTGTATTTTTCGTGGTGTGTATTGTATAAAGCTGTGTGAAGTAGAAGGAAGATAAACAATAACTGCAATTTTGCATCAATGAGTGGGGCATTTTTAGACCCTTCATTATGGGAATGCACTGGGGTTGGTGGGTTTTCTCTCTTCCTGCCTTTTTTTTTTAATTCCTTTTCCTGCAAAACCCCACTGCAACTGATGGGATATTGCAGCAAACTTAAGGAAAGGTGACAGTTTGGTTTTTAGCACCAGCAATGGTTTCTTTCTGCAATCTCTGTGGACCTTGAGCGCTCAGCATCGGCCAAGCTCACGTGCTTCTCCTCCCCAGCTAATGGAGAGGCAAGGTACCAGCACATAGGAAAGGATTTCCTTTAAAAAGGACTGTTCCCACAAGCTGGGGAATTGTCCTCGTGTTTCTTCCGCTGGTTTTTCCCTCCTTCTTCTCAAGGATTTAAAAGGCTGCCCGTGAGAAAGGCAGCACAGTTTGCTCATGGGCAGGGTGGAGTAAAGCACAAATAATCCCTCAAACCACAGGGCAGTGGAACCCACCGTGCCACCCGGCTTCGGTGCCCATGGAGAAGTTATTTCTATGAGCTTCCATAAAAAAAAGAGGGAAACTTTTTGACCGACGATGACAAGGATTCCTGGTGGAGTCTTTGGTACAAATAAAATGCGTTTTACACCCTCAGTGTAAAAAAACTTTTTCCTTCTCTCCAGTCTGAATCTCCCTCTTAGTTCAAAACCATCCCCCCTTATCCTGCTAAAACGATTGTCCTCAACCTTCTTAAGAGAGAGCAAGGAGATGTCAACCTGGTAGGGCAGTGGCACCAGAGAGGGTAAGAGAGCTGGGACAGTGAAGAGCCCTAAGGAGAGTTGTGCTCCTGCAGGGACTGATCTCCCCCAGTAAGGTGGCACTGCACCAGGAGCACAGAAGACACGTCCCTATAGCACAGGTAGGTCTGTATTCACATCCCACTGCCGTGGAATCGCTCCTTTGCTATCATGAGGAGTAAACCACCTAACAGTCCAATGTGAACCCCACCTCTCTTCAGTTGTTAAAACATTCCCCAGAGTCACTTTAAAAAGACAATGAAAAAATAAAGGTAGCTCCCTACTGGGCAATCTGAGCAAAAACCATCCTCAAAGTGAACGTGTTTGCTATTTCAGTTTGTCCTCACCTTGGGGTTACCCACCAGAGGCAGAGCTTTGCCCAGCTGAGGGTGTAAGAGCACACGTGCTGCCATGAGGAGAAACGATTTCCTTTGGAGAGTACAGAGAATGAAAGCAAAGATGTGTTGGTGAGAACCAGCATAATGGGAGATAAAGTAACTTGGTATCACGATGTTGTATCAGAAACCTCTAGAGACAAAGGCCATATAGCTCTGGTTGTCCTGCTGGGTCATGGCGATGGTGCTTCTCTTCCTGACTGGCATTTAGTATCTACATCCCTGTAGAATGACATTTCAGATACTGATTAAAATCGTTGTCTTTTATGGTAGGGAAAGTTTGTTCTTCAAAGTAAACAACAACAACAAAAAAAAGATTAAAAAAAAAATGCTGTTGCAAACAGCGATGAAAAACCAGATGAATAGAAACAACCAAAAAAGGTTTTAATTCCATTATTTTCAATTAGCTCTTTAATTTGATTTAAGTCATTTGCACTTGTTGCTTGTTTTACATGTCTTATTGTCCCGCATTTTATTTCACACATCTAACAGTATTAAATCAAACTGTTTTCTAGTCTTTGCCTTCTTTTGAAGCCTCTTGAAAGTCTAAAGCAGACTTAAAAAACCCCAGATATTAAAAGCAAACTTTCATCTCTCTGCAGGTTATTTGTAATCAGACCTTTCTCATCAAGGGCTCGTTTCATATGTGTTTGGGATCTGGGAATTATTAAAACCACCAATCCATCTTGTTAAAAATATTGCCCAGGCTTCGGGGTTTTGAATCTTCAGCATCACACTTGGATTCATCAGCTGGCACAGGAGCCTGGGTGCTCCTGGTTGTAGGTACTGACATATAGTAGCGATGCAATAGGTCTACACGGGCTTTTATTTACCTGGGATTGTACCTCCTCTTTATTTGCTGCTTGGTCCCAAATGGTGGGTGGCTCATGCTGAGGGCTGGGATAGAAAATAATCTGTTATTCGAGGGGCTTCCCCCTTGCCAAGTAACAAATCTTGCTGTGGATTTTGGAGAAACTAATCACAGTTCCACAGCTGAGATACTTTCTCAAGTGGAAGGGAACTAGCACGCTGTGCCCAGGAAGAGCTTTATAAATCTATAGTTTAGCATCTCAGCAGCTTCTTGAGTAAAAGAAACAGGTAGCTCTGATGCCAGCTACCACTTAGGCCTTTTTTTTTTCCTCAACTCTTCCTTTGCCATCCATTTTTGCCACCTTCTTTCCCAAGGTATCCTACTCGCTTTTCTTGGCCACATCTTTATGATCTCGTTGGTACTTGAATATTCTCACCTACTCCCCACAACGACATGGCTTTTTTTCAGAGATGATGTTTCTTTATTGAGATTTCGACTGATTAATGCCTTCCTTGATCCTCTGATCCTCACAGTAACCCTAACCCTCATCTATTAGCCTCTTATCATCCCTTAAATACTTCTAAAAGTCTTTTTTTTTTTTTACCAGCTCCAATTTTTCATGCCAATGTGCTCCCAAAAGCATGAAAAAGTTCACCCTCCCATTTTCAGTTTCTATGCAGTTTTGTGTCATGTTATTTTACCTGCAGCACAAAGCAGACTTGTCAAGAAGTGCTGACCGTGGCCTCAAACGGCTGTCAAACCTTTTCCTTGCTGTGCTGTTGCCTGTTCACCACCCAGAGCATCCCAACCTGCCTACTGATCTGGCCAGGTCCCTTATCTGCCCACCACTGGTGGGCTGGGGACAGTGAAGCATCAGCCCAGAGCAGGAAGGGCAGCTCTCTGAGCCCAGTGGCTTGGCTGAGCTCTCCACCAAACTGAGCAGTACTTTGTCACCTTGAGCTATTTCGTGTCCTAAATTCACACCTGAAGTAACAATTGAGCATCATGATAAATGACTCAGGAGTTTTCCTAAGAGGGGGAAACAAAACAAAACAAAACAAAACAAAAGACATGTGAAGGAAAAGAAACCACATTTTACAATGTCTGAACTTGAAGTTTCTGCTGGGTGCTGATGGCAAAAGCTGCTACACCCCTTTCCCATGACACCAGGCACTGGTGCACTGTAGTGCCTGGTCCTAAGCCCTACGGGATGCTGGCTGGGACCAGCTTCTGCACAGGCAGCAGCAGTTTGCCTGAGATGGTTCTTTTTCTTCCTGGCCCCACAGTGGCCTGTGGTTTAGAGGGTAAAAAAGCAAATGTATGTAGGACTCATTCAGAAGGGAAGGACTCATTCAGTCATGGGAGATGGAGTTAAAACATCAGCTTTAACAAACCTGATTGGCCTCATCATTGCCATTTTTGGTTTGAATCTTCTGCTCCCAAATGTGATTCCCTTTGCTGATCCAACCAAAAGGGTCTTCACCGTTTACGTGTTGCTCCCACGTTACATTCATTTGTGCACCTAAATATGCCAAATATACTCTCTAGCTCAAGCACACTAATAAGACTCTTAAAAAGATGATGTTAAAAAAACCACCCTCATCATAGTCTTCCTTTTAGCTTAGGGATGGTGTAAACTCAGGGTTAGAGTAACTCCAAGTCCTGCAGAGAGATGTGGTAATTTAAAATAAATAAATTATTAACTAGATAGAAATGAGGATGCCACAGTCTCCGTACCTGCTGATTCAAGCCAAACAAGCTGTACTCTGATGGATCCCAGTTCCCTAATAAGCTCTTGCTCCTGTTTGTGTTTGGAGCCTATCCTGTGACAACCAGCTCTCAGCTGCAGAGCACAGCCCCGGGGAAATAAATGACCTGAGCCTGAAGCAACTAGATATGGCCAGAATGACCAAAACATCAGTCTCGGAGAATATACAGCATTTTTGAATCTACAATTTGATGATAAAAATCTCTTTGCCAGTAGTTTCTGCTTACCTTTTCTCCCCGTTATCGGGTGAAAAATTCCACGCTCTTCAGACACCTCGACAACCAGCATCTGCAAGTCAGGCTGTTTTCAGAGCCCTTCCAGGCCCCCAGCAATGCCTGTGGGGCTGGGGATGCTGCAGTTCCCAGATTATTATGCCAGTCTTTACCAACTGAATAAATAAAAATAAAACTGACATAAATTTGCACGCAAACACAAATGAAGACGGGCTGTGCAGTCTTGTTAGTCTTCAGCACAGGCTGATTCTGTTTTTCTTCTCTGGGAAACCTCAGCAGCTTCATCATGTTCCTGCTGGGGTTGTCCCTCACTGCTTGTCAGGACATTAGCATGACTGTGAGGATGGATTTTGAAAGCACCAAGTAATGTAGGAGGAAAGCACTAACAGGAGCATCTGCAGGAACTGGGCCACCTTGTGTCTCATCAGCTTTTATCAAAATACCCACAAAAGTATTTCAATACTTTGTCTTTACCCATTTCACACATCAATACTGGAAGGTAGAGTGAAGCCAAGTGCACTGTCCCTGGACAAGCGTGGCAAATTGCATCGAATATGACAATAGATTTTCCTCAGCAAATCAGCATTGGGATTTACATTTCCCAGCGCCTGCAAATAAGAAAGTTTCAGTGGAGGGTTTAAAAGTTGTCCAATTTTCAGTGCTGCAGATTTAAATCTAAGTATCTGTCAAGGAGGTGGAAGCATGGCAGTGGAGATGCAGTCGTGCTGCCCTGCTCGCATCTGGCTGGGAAACTGGAATGGGTCTGGAGAAGGTCAGGCAGAGTGTTTTGCTTTGATGGAAACAACCAAAAATTCAACGTGTCCCCCTTCCCCAAGATTAAGCTCACTGGGATCAGAGTAGGTACCTTTCTCCTCTTGTGCCTCTCTTAGGAGGAGGTGTCCCACCCAGAGAGATGTCCCCGGTGGGTGGACATCCTGCTGCACCACTCCTGCACAAAGGAGAAACCTTTCAAAGCAGCCAGGCCTTTATCTCAAAGGCAGCACTCCCTCTTTGATCTCCCGATGAATCAGCCGGCTTCTCTCTCCTCCACGCCTCCTTCAGCAGCACCTCTCTCCAAAGAGGAAAAACCTGAAGAGATGCAAGACTCAGGTGTTTTAAGAAACTCTCTCCCCAAAGCTGGGTATTTTACATGGTGGGAAACCTCACGTGCCCACCTCCAGACTTTTTAATTCTCCCAGAACATGCAACTCATTTATTTTGGGTTTTTTTCCCCATGTTTTGCAACAGCAGAAGCCACCACGCTGCTGTAGAGGACAGCAAAACTCTGTCCTGTCACAGCAGGGGCACCAGAGTTAATTCCACCACGAGCAACGCGGAGATGTCTCCTTCTCCCAAGACATCCCAGGTCCTTCTGTTTCATTACTGCTCCAGCCATTAAACCCGTGGCCTGTTGTTTGATGAACCAGGAATCCATACATCCTGCAATTTTCCTTCCTTCATCCCCTTTCCCTGTGTTTATATGTCATATTCAGTAAAGTCTCTCTTTTATTGAACATCTGTTTGGTACAAAGCAAGCTTATTCAAACTCGGCAGGAAAGCACCTTTACTCCAAAATAAATTAAAACAATGTATGTGCCTCTGGCCAATAGATCATTGGATGGGAGTCATGAATGTACATTTGTGGATATTTGATGGGAAGTTTATCATTTAAACGATGAAAATACAGTACTTCAACATATGGATCATTCAGAGCTACTCTCTTTCCTTTCCAGTTGAAGAATCATTGTGCATTTAGAGGAATTAGACAAAATGAAGAATTTAAACTGGGCTGCTAGCAAAAGCTATTAGCAGAGAGTGGAAATGCAAAAGCAAGATGCAGGCTGCCTTTGAGATGTCCACGGATTAAACCCATTTAGTTTTAGGTGGTGCAAGCAATGAGCAAAGTGGTGTAACAAACAAGCAAAGAGGATGTTAAAAAGAGAAGGAAAGAACTGAAATAGAAATTAAAGTCCAGAGAACCCCTCTGCAAGGTGACTCCAGTGAGTCGGGGTCTTTGTATTTTGTCTCCTCTGCTGTTTTATTCTCATTATCAAGATGGGTCCGAGTGGCCTCTTTGGTGATCTGGGGCAGACCTTTGCCATAGCTCCAGAGCTCTAATTTTATTTTATTTTAAAGCTATTTTTTGGTTTGTTTTGTGGGTATTTTTTTGGTGTGTTTCTTCCCTCCCCTTCACAAACTGTTTGTGATAATTTCCATAATGAGAGATGTTTTCTGCTCTGGAGAGGTGTGCTAGCAGGGGAGTCCTTCCACTGCTCTCAAAAGCATATCCTAATTCCTGAGGCAATTTAGCAGCAGAAAACTCTCAGCACAATTATCAGGAAATAAACACAAGTATGTTAAGCTCCAAAAAGTAAGTAATCAAGGAATTCAAGATCACACTGCTGTTTGATTTCCAGTTATTAAGACACCTTTTGGTATCTGACAGTGTGAAAGAGATCTGCCACTTGATATCAGACCAGTTCATACCACTGCCAGCATCAGGATATTGTAACCTAAACATAGACTACAATAGGAGTTTTAAAGCACATAGAACTAAAACTTCCCTGAGAATTAAAGATATTCTCTGGCTTGAGCTTTTGCACTGCCCACACTTTACAGACATTGAATCTAGACCAACTGAAACCCTTCAATAAAACACACTCTCTTCTCAGAGTTACTCCCCTAAAATTTCTCACCCAAACCCTGTAAGGTGAGATTCTGAACTACAGTTTGCACTTAAAATGTAAATTACCTTGTGTTCCTTAGTCTGCAAAAGAAGAGCATGTATAGTAAGGACTAACATATATGTGAGTATAAATTAAACTGGTACCATGGAAAGGGAAGTAATGGTAAAATGGGTTCATAAAATCTGTTTGGGGAACAGAGCTGTTTGTGACAGAAAACAACATTGGAGACAGAGTGGAAAATACAGGTTCTGTTGCATTTCTCACCCCAATGTGCATTCTAAAAGACAATCAACCAAGTAAGATTTTGGCCTTTTTTTGTTTTATATACAAGTCCTTCAGCCCAGTCACCCCCTCCATAAGTTTTCCTCCCCAGCAGGCTGGGGTGCCAATGGGTGTGGGGAGATGGGCCGGGGGGGGCCAGCACCTCTATCCTGCTCCCAGGCTGCAGTTTCAATGACTCCCATCATGGTTTTGCAGTGAAGTAAGAGTTTCTACCAGCAAAGGGCTGCAATCTCAGGCCACATTTCATTGACACTCCACCACAAATTCGTGTTTGTTCCTCAAAATCAGCTCTGCTGCAGCTGGGACTGTAGAAAAACCAAACAGATTGGGTTTATGGTCAGGGGCATGCAAAAACTCCTGCCAGGCTTTTAAAGAAGACCTTGTCTGATAGTCATCTCTGCTGTAATCACTTGCCTGAGAGCAATCACACCTCTGTGGGGCAGACACTTAACGATCTATTATCTCGTAATTAAGTTTGGCCATGTTTACACTGCTTGATGATGATGCATAAAGATTAATTTACCTTTCCAGCCCAAGCAACAGCAAGGATGTGCTGTCACAGTACCCCATTAAAACTGGAAATAGCAATAAAGTCTCCAACTCTATCATGCTGCCTTAAGTCTATCAGAATTCATCCTTTTATGCACGGCTACTTTAATTTATCAGTTTATCATCTACTGATGTAGCAGCCATTATCACAAGTCATTCTATGTGTGTTTTTAAGTATGGTGATTGCATTTTCTATGGAGAAACAAGCCCTGAGAACACCTGATTTACAGTTTGCCAATTTAAGGAGACCAAAGAAGGTGAAAGAATTGCTTTTGACTAAAAAAAATAAATAAAATCTTGCAGAGGCAACTAAAATTGGGCTCCTCTGACTGTCATTGGAGCTTAAAATTAAACAAGCCCAAGCTCTTCAGTGTGACCCTGATGAAATGAAGTGCAATCAGGATGAAGCCACAGAAATGAATATACAGGTTGATCTTTACACTTTGCTTTTTCTCAAAATATTGATTAGAGATCTGAATATTAATTAAAGGTCTCGGCTCTGTTTCAGCAGAAGACTGAAATTCCTGACTACCTTTTGAGCACATTAATTTTCTTCTCCAATTTAGAGGGTGTGCAGTTTGCAAGTTGTGCACGGGTCGTTTGATCAACCAAGGAAAGTCGACGGTCGCATCTGCTGTCGGGGGCTCCTGGAGGAAGCGCCGTTCCAGACGAGTCCTTCAGCCTGCAACAACAGCAAAATTCACCTTGATGGAATGACATTGCTGGAAAGAACTTATTTACCTTTGAATTTTCTGAAAAGTGAAACTAACTGCTCCTGGTAGAGGCTGTCTCTTCCTTCCCACTTTTAAGGTCTTGAGATCTTTTAGCTTTTGGTCTGGGGACATCTCAGCAGTGTCTAGCAGGGCTTAGCGTGGCAGCCCTGGGAGCTGGAGAAGGATGGAGGCAGAAGATCTTTTTCACCATCCCAACAGGAGCAGGACTTGCCCCCTCAAGTCCAGATGCCTAAAGTTGCCCGAGGCACCTTCAAAATAGCTTGGGGTAAAGGGGTATTGCCAAGGCCAGTTCTGCAGTCCTGTGTATCCAAGTGATGACCATACCCAGGAGCCACGGTCACCACAGCTCTGCCAAACCTTTGGAGGGTTTCATCCTTCTGCATTTGGCAGAAAAGACAAAATCCTTTGAGAAAGGAGCAGAACAGGCAGTTATCTTCCCCTCGACCTCCATTATTTCCTTGTACGAAAAATGGGAGTTGCATTCAAGGTGTTTCCATGGACTGGGGATAGTAATTAGACATCCTATTTATTGAGTATGCACGTTGGCAATTATTTTTTTAGTGAGCTGCTCCCCACAGCCACCCCTTTTTAGCCTGGGGATGGCAGCAGGAGTTTTCAGAGCCAGTCAGGTTATTTAACAAGAAAACTTCCTAACAAACAGCCTGTGTTTCCACGCACATTATCCTTGGTGGTTTATAGGGTCATAAGCAGCAGTACACGGGCAATAAACTTTCTGACCATTTGTCACAGGTTTTATGAGCCAGCGACGCCGAGCGCTCGGTTGGCTTAGGTGTCCCTGTGGGGTGCACCCAACCAGGGCCAGTGGCTCTGCAGAGTCATGAGCATCACTTACCCCAGCACAGGCAGCACCTGGCACCTCACCCTAAACTGGAAACCATGAAAGACACCTCTTTTTATCCAGTTCATGCTATTTTCCCCCAGAAAGGCAGAGTCTTGGTTGCTCATTGATTGCAAGAGGCACCCAGGGCTTTGGGGCCACAGGATGGAAACCTGCCCGATCTCCCATAACATCACTGGATAAATATTGGTGGGATCATCCCAGCATTTCTCGGCTCGCACCCATCTGCAAGGGGTGGGCGATGGTTGGGCAGCAAGTCCCTGCATGGTGATTATGACTGGGACCTGCCATTATCTAGTAAGCGGGGCAATGGAGGAAATATAAAATGCCATCCATGGTAGACACAGGGAGGAAATAAATCCAAGGCAAAATAGTAAATCTCCAAAGAGTTACAGAAATCCAGATAAATACCCTGGTGGAGGTGCATTTATTGTGGAGCACTACAAGGTTTTTCTCTTATCTCTAACTTTATAGATCTGTGCAGCTGCAAAAGTCCTTGGATAGGGCACATATTTGAAAATACTATAAATTTCACCTCCTATTTATTTCAGATTCATTGGCACTCTCTGTCTTTACTATCTCCTGGTATTTTATGCCTCAGTACTCGGAGAAAAAAAATGCTTTGTTTGCACTAGATCGAATATGAAAACTCTCTCTGACATTTAAACTTTAGTATCAGTTTGCCTACAGTGTTAATATCACTGAAACTGCTTATATGGATTAAATTGCCTACAGTATATAATGCCAAAATATGAACATAGCACATTTACTGATTCGAGGCCCTGAAAGAATTATTACCATTAAAATATTTAAGGTCACCTTTACAAATGCAATAAATCAGGAGGATGTCAAGCAGAGAGCATTTAAAGCTCCCGGACTGAAGTAGCCCACTGGGAAAATGAGAGTTGATTTGTTGTCACATGGAGAGCGAGGTTTGGGAACAATCTGGGGGGGGGTCACACCCCTCCGGGTGTGCAGGACCAAGGGGATGTGACCACTCCGCAAGGTGGTTCTCACCCAAATTCTGCTGGCATTGCACAAACTCTCGGCACAGCTCCACCAGCTCCGAAGGTCCTGCAGGAGGAAAGAGAAGCAAAGCTTCATTTTTTGTCACTAAAGTCAGGTGCAGCAGCTCCGTGTGCCCCCGGGAAGCAGAACTGATGAGTAAGAAGATGCCATTTCCATGCAGTCACTTCTCTGCTCAGAGCAGCCTATTCATGCTATGGGTCCAGTTCTGCAAAAACCCTTATTGAGGTCAACACAATTTCCTGATAATTGAAGTCGGTGCAAAGTTTTGCTTCAGTGAGAACGGGCAAATCAAACCTATCAGGCAATTCTTTAAAAAAAAAATAAAAAAATCACCCTTTATTATGCTTTCATCTTAAATATTAGGATTCAGCAAATTCCCTGAGAACAACCACTGTGTAAAACTTTAATCTTTTGAGAATGGATTGGGACTGTAATTGCAGAACCCAACACCCTCTTCCCGCACCACACTCCCCGCTCCTGGAGTGTCAGCATTTACTAGTGCATGATAAAGGGGGGATCAATTTGCATGTGGTTATTGCTCCTCCTTTTCACTTGTTTCCAGGTGACTGTTTTTAATATTTAGCACAACACCCGTATCTACAGCAGCCCACTGCAATTTACAGCACAAGGAGACGGGCTAATGCTCATCATCCTTTCCTGAAGCAGACTCGTGTGCTTCGAGATATGACTTTTCTTTCTAAACTCCACACAAGCAATTAAATGTACTAATTGATCCCTGCCTCTTCTATAACAAGCTTGCCAATGTCAGTCGGCGGGAGGTGTCTCAGAGCTTTTGAAACCAGTGGTCAGTGCTTAGTTAACCGGCTCTTCAAGCAGAGGGGGTTAATATATGTAGGAGGAACTATATACAGTCATATCTAAAAAAAACAGCTGGATTTTTTGAAGAAAGGCCATATATATATGTCTAAATAGATATATAAAACATCATTCCTTACTTGAGCTGGTCGGCGGCTTCACGATGCCTTCAGCAGAGCACAGCAGTCTGTCCACACTGCTGACTGTCCTGGTGTTCCTGCTCCGCTGGACGAGCAATCCCCTTCTTCTTCCCGCTGCTGATAACATCTGTACTGGGGGCAGTTAAACTAACAGTGCTTATTAAGGAGGAGCACTCCCATTAGTAGGTATTTCCTGGCCACCTTGCTACTGCAGCTCCAGGAGCAGAGGGGCTGGAGGCTGGTGCCACAGACCTTTTCCATTTTGGACTGTAACCCTACACGGGATTCCCCCCCCATTATTGCCAGTAAAATAGTCTTAAAATTGATATTTTGGGGGAGAGATGGGGAATAGGCAACTCACCTTTACTGCACTGGAGATTTCTTTCCAACCTCTAATGACTGGTTCCCTATCTCCAAGGGGTGCAATTAGTGGTTGGTGGCACCTTTCCTGTGGTCCCATCTCCTCCTGCACACCCACAGCCCTGCAGCTGCACCGCTGGCTCCTGCTTTTCCTGTTTTCTGAGCTGCTCATAACATCTTTGGGGAACCCTGAAGCTCTCTGCCATCTCCTGGATGGGTTTAGGTCCGAGTCACAGCAGCAGGCACTGGGGGAAGAAAGAGATGTTGCTGCCAGGGCTGCTCACAGACCAGATGGAAAAAAAAAATACAGCAGGACAGATAAAATCACGGTGAAGTGGGATGGTTTTCCCAAAGGGTATTTCAGATGAAGCTGAGCTTTTTGCACTGGTTGTCAGGAGGCACCTTACACCTGATTTACTAGTTATAAAATACTCTTCAGTGATGGTAACCTGGCTTTTCCTCCCAAAACTGGGGACTTCATTGAGGTTCATAATCTTGTTTTCTCCATCTTCTCAAAGACTGATTTTTGAGAGTGCTGGGCATACCCCTTTCCCATTGGCCACAAGCAGAAACTCGGACTGCATGTAGGGAAACTGAACAACCTTTGTGCTCATTTTGCCAGTTTTCTCACAGAAAGAGCCAGAATTTCCTAAACCCCAAAGAAACACAAGCCAACGACGAGCAGCTCCTGAGCTTCAGTAGATGCTCTGCAGCAGGAAGAGGAGCAGAGTCTGACCAAGCCTTTGTGTCTCTGGACTTTCGACTGCTCTATCCATTAGATTTAACAGTTGGCTAACACGTTTGATAATTGAGCGTGTTAATATTTTGCTAGAGTGACTGACAAGCAGATTGTTGTCAAATCAAGGATCCATCAGGCTGAGGATATTGAAGTTGGCAAAGCCCAGTAATTTACAGCTTTCTCCTTCCGCTTCTCGTAATTTACGTTCCAGCCACTGAATGGAAACCTGCATCCGAAGAAAATTGATGGACTCATCACCCAGACATGACACTCCTGGAAGTTCCAATTGCTATTTTATACACATGTTGCAAAGAGGAATGATCAATAGGAACTTGTAAACTCCTGGTTTGTGGGAACCCTGCTGAAGCTGCACCGCACTGCTGTACTTTGCTGGATCTTGCTGGTGTACTCTGAATAGTTTCCATTCAACATTTACTCTAAGCCTGGGACCTAATGATATACAAAAGGAGTTTCTTTTCAAATGACACGGTGCATACCCGTAATCATAGAAACACAACGTTAAAAAAATCCTCCTTTCCTTCTTAGGAAAATCAAGATTTGTTTGTATATATGGAAGAAAACCCCAACCAGTGAACGACGAGATAAAAAACGTGACTACTGGGACCTAACAAGAATTTACTGAAGCAAGGCAGGTAGTGATGCTTCCCATCTGAGAAAAGTTATTTTTTCAAGGCATTATGTGCCCACTGTTTTTTAGAAATCTCTGTGCCCAAATTCATCTTTATTACCTGTAGATTTATCTGAGTTCGGGGTAGAAACTGATCTCAAGCTCCAAAGTGAAAATTGGCATTGACTTCAAGGAAAGAACTGAAGCTGGTGTAAATGCTGCCAGGCTCTACCCAAAGCTGCTGTCAGCTGCTCGGAGAGAGGCTCAGGCAGCTGAAGAGTCTGTGATTTATTGTTATTATATATTATCAGATAAATTATCAGTGACTTCTTGGGACTTTTCTACCCCATGACATGGGAAAGACCTTCTCAGAGGAGAAGGATTCTTCCTGCCCAAGCAGCGGGCAGAAATAATAAAGAAAAACACCCCAACATTTTGCTGGACAGGCAGAATCACTCCCAGCCTGACCTTACAATCCTGTACTCACGTAGGTACAGTATATTATAAAAACAAAAGGGTGAGTTTGGGAATAATGTGAATACACTTGGAAATAATAGATACTTAACCCTTATTTCACCTAATTACCCTTATTTCAAGCAATTAACATTTTTCTTCATTGATCTAGACCAAGAGCCAGACTGAATCTAGCTGACCTCAGACTTACAGTGCTGCACATTTAAAACGTATTTTTACGTTACACTTTTTTTTTCCAAGCTTGAAAAGGATTAAAAATATGTATTTTTTTAAAAAACAAACATTTTTAGAGAGCAACTGAGGTGAACCTGCTTCAAAAAGCATGATAAGCTGCTAATCAAATACCACAGCTCTAAGAAATCCATTAAGGGTTCGTATCTAAGACTCATCCTTCAACGCTTCGCCCTATAATGTACATTGTTGTCAATTTTTGTCTTATTTACCCCCTGCTAATAGCTGGGCTCAATTCCAAGGAACTTAAGACAATTGTGGAGAGATGCAATCTAACATTTTTCAAGTTGACAGCCAATAGTTCTGAGCATTTAATTCCCGAGACGGAAGAATCTCCAAATCCTGCTTTTGTAATTCACCCAGGAAAACACATCACAGCCAAACTGTGTCTGTGCAGCCTGAGTAAAGAATGTTATTGTTTGATCCAAGTTGTATCTTTCTTGGCAGATTTGTAGGGATTGATCCTGGCTGATGCTGGTGTTTTAATACGAAGCTGAGTGCTCCACAGTTCTTGACAAATTAGCATCCCTATTGTAACCACAGGCATTCTGTCCTCAGCAGCGTAGCTTGGGTAAAAGTTCATTTTATTTACCCCTTGTTAAGGTTTAAACAGCTATGCCAAATTCCACCAGACTTGGCATGTGTGACATGACTGATGACTCTGCTAAACTTTGAGTCAAAAGCTTCGATTTTGAAATGCATCATCTTTATGTATTTGCCCCGAGCAGAAGTGCACAGGGATAAGTAAATAAAGTTATCCCATTTGCTCAGGTTTGAAATTTAAGCAGCTAAACACAACTCCAGTAGTTGTACAATATTTATGCATGAATCTGATAAGGGGCTTACACCCGAGGCAGAAAGCATGAGGTTCAAGGGCACTGGGGATCGTCCTCCTCCTTTTAAGGAGACGACTCCAATGTAATAGCCCTGGAACGTTTGCTGAGCTTCTCTGTGCCACGGTGCAAAGCACCTGCCTCAGGCTTCAGCCAGCGTGGACCAGGGTGGGTTTGCCTGAACCTCACGCCATCCTTCTTCTCATCTTACTTCTCTCCTTGTCTTTCCAGGTCTCTTGTAGATCTTGGGCCACCTATTCCGATTCAATACGATTGAAACAGAATTATTCATCTTTCTTCCCGAGCCCGATCAGACGCACGAGCACCGAACCGTTGCGGAAAAGAGCACCACGCGCTCTGCCTTTTGATCCTGTAGCTTGTATTTATGTAATACTGACTTTATATTCAATTGCAAATCTTCCTCTGTGTAAGCCTCCAGGCTATGCTTAAGTCTCAGATTTTTTTTTTTTCCTGCATGATACAGTTAATACGTGGCCTTCTCTGCTCATCCATTCAGCAAACCATTAGCATCTTCCATCTTCACAGAACCCCTATGGACCTCCAGAAGCCACCCAGGTCAGTCTCCTGCTTGCAGCAGCAGATCCAGCCAGAGCAGGTTGCTGAGGAACTGGTCCAGTCAAGCTCTGAATTTTTCCACCTCACCCAGTTGAACACTGGGAGGCCACTGTTATTAAAAAAAAATAAATACTAATTTTATACGCTTGTCCAAACCACCCTACACGTGTGGGAAGAGAGGCTGGATGATTCTTTAACTAATTCTGTAGAAATTTCTTTTCTTGGAACAGCTATAGAAAAAAATTGACGCGTCAGTTTGAGGATGTGCAGGCGATTAGGATGTTCCTCAGCATTTTCTTCAACAATCCCAATTTCACGCCTTTATTTCATCTTGTATTGAACCTTGCCTTCCTGCAGCACTAGCACAGTCCCAGGCCATAGCCAGAGCATCCTGAAAACGAGCGAATCACTCCACTTTGTGAGTCATTAATCGCTGGGGCAGGTTTTAATCCAAACCCTGTGTTCCTGGGACACATGGTATCAGCAGCTGGAGACTTTGCTTGGCATTCTCCTTATTTCAGTATCACGAGCTGCATTCATTTTGCATGCTTTACTCCTTGTACCATTTAGTATCTAGAGAGATTGGAAGGTAAGGGGTTTTGTTTTCCTGTTTTTATGCAGGTCCATGCTTGGCTGAAACATCTGCGTGGTGTTGTTATCCTGTTTGCAAACAAAGAGGTTTAGTGTCTCCTGGAAGAGCATCAAACTCCAGCTTCCATCCCTATCGTACGGTAAAAATAAAATGTTTTGAAAATTTACCTAAACAAGGGAAAGATTTTAATAATGAAATATTCAGGAGCCTACAAAAACATTTTGCTTTGACTGGAAACAAATGTTTTGCTTTGCCTTATAATGAAAGCAAACCTTTGGTCTGGGGGAAAAGAAAATCAGGATAAAGCTTTTCTAGAGCAGAATGTGTTTATCTGTGAGAAACTCACCTTTGGTCCTGGCTTTTGCAGGAGACCCTGTCTTCAACAGCTACCACCTCTTGCTGACTGCACAGTCTGGAAAGGGGTGAACAAAAATTATATATTGTTGAAAACTCGCCAGCTGGATGCCAAGCCCACCTCTGGGACTTCCTTCCTTTGATGAAAAATAAATATTTACGGTTAATAATTTACAGTTGAATAATTCTTTTGAACAGCAGTGCTACTGTACAGTGTGAAAGAACTCCAAAAAAATAACTGGTTCATTTTTTAACTTCAAAGTTTGATGGATATACTCTAAGTCCAAGATAAAGTACATTTAGGCCAGAAGGTTTGAAAGGTGATCTGTGATCCTAGCGTAGTTCTCCATCATCAGTTAAAAAAACCAAACACTTGGCAGGGTATTCAGTACCTGCTGGTCTGGTCCTTTCCAGATAACTGCTTTTATGGGGCTGATCCAGTTCCTACTAAAATCATAAGGGAATTTGGAGCCGCCTTACTATGATTTTTTGCGTGTGAAGTAGAAGAGAAAGGGCTGAAAGCTTCAACCGGTGCAAATCAGCATCGTTTTGTTGAAGTCAGCATTTGGAGACTGTTTCTGGGTATTTGGGGTTTATCAAATAAACTCTTCATTTCCTTGAGAAATGCCAGAGACGAATGAAAATAAATCTGGTTTCTGCTGAAAGCCAGTATTTGTCAAAATCATCCTTAAAGCGCGGTATTGCAAGGTGCAAAGATATTTAAGTATATGCCTTGGCTTACATTATACCACAGAACATAAAAAGCAATCCAATTGATATTAATATCTTGATTTAACCAAATATACTGCTGAAAGAGTGGTTAAATTTGCCCTTCAGCTCTAGGTATGTTGGCATAAAAATCAAGAAGATTAACTTCTCTATAAACATCTCATTTAAGATCTTAAAATCCTTAATAAATCCAACAGCCCTGAATAGCTTTCTGTGGTTTTCAGTATATCACGAGCCAAAAGAGCCAATATAATCAATCCTGAGCTCACTGGGCTGCGCGAATGCGAGGGATGCCCCATAGCATGGGTGATCAACAGTGTAAAGGACTTTCTGCCACCCTGGTGAGATGGGTCAAGGGATGAGGTGCCAGATAAGAACTGCCACATCTACTATTTTTCCCTGAAGCGTGTGTATGAAGTGGTTTATTTTATAGTTTTCGATGATCGTGGCATGTTCATGGTGGTTGGGCACCTGTTCCCGTTAATCAACCTTTGGTCCTATCGGGTCTTTACTAAAACAGGTTTTCTCTCAAGGAAAACAAATGCTAAACTTGTAACTATTTCCTGCTGTTACAGACAGGCTCCCTTCTCCTTATCCCCCAGTAGCGTATTCTCATAGCAGAATCATCATTAAATGAAGCTCAAAGATGAATCAGAAAGAAAAGGTCAAATTTTACTTCCTGGAGATTTGGAAGACATATATTTCTTACCGTTAGGTTAAATGATCAAGATTTTATACAGGTGGTTTCTGAACAGCGTTTATGCATCTCGGAAAGGTCACCAGACTCACAGCTTGCTGGGTCTATAGATTGTTTGTGAAATAACTGCCAGTTTAAAGAATTTATAGAGCTCCTGACCAAGAAGAGAGGCAGCTTGATGGTGGTTAAACATGGCTGTAGGGAACCATCAATGCAGTTAGATCTAACACAATAACTGTCCAAAGGGATGGAGCTCCTGCTTTGCACCTCACTCCCCTCCCAGCAGCACAGATTTCATGTTTCTCCGTTGGACACTGGAGAGTCTAGCACCCCAAAGACAAGGTCCATCATCCCAAAGACAAGGTCCAGACGTAGTCATGGCCAAAGCCTCCTTATTTAATTACAGTTATTAAAAACTTGCCCTGTAATGTGAAAACAACAGGATGACAACACATTATCTAGGATGAGAATAGCAAGTGGTCTTGGACCACCTCCATTCTCCCAACTCATAAATGTTGCAAGCCCATGGCTTGATCCTACGGCAAGCAGGGAACATGGGTGAGCACGCCTTGGGGACTCATCATCACATCAGTCACACCACGGCGTTGCTCCCAGTCTGTACTGGGCACAAAAAGATCAAGACACACCACCACCAACCACTTTTAAATGTTATTTTTCAGCTAAAGGAGTGAAAGGAGATAGCAAACCACTGACTTAAGTCAACGTGTCACACACGGCGGTGCTTCTCCAGGACACAGCTGCTGTCAAACAGCTTTGCTGTTGAACACACAGCTGAGAATTTGGTCCACAGCACTCATGGCTTAGGTTTCTTTACACCCATCCCTACGTGCTGGTCATTCAACCCCTTGAGGTTTTGCTGCAGTTTCCCCCCCCTCCCTGCCCACCCCCCAGGTTCAAGCAACTGGATTTTGACTATATATAAGCTAATTTAAAATTCATATTCAGATTAGTATCTATTGCTCACATGTGTATACATACATGCACGGGCAGAAAGCATCTAATATAAGTGTGTGAGGACGGGAGACAAAAGATGCTTGCAAAATACACGTAGAGTTCAACGCTCTCTTGAATAGAAAAAACCCAGAAATTTCCTGAAACAACACATCTGAAATACCCTTACAGATGTTTCTCTGCATTACAAAAAAAAAAAAGCCAAACCAAAAAAAAAACCAACAAACTGAAAAACCAAACGTCCCCTGAGCTAAAATGAAAATTGATTTTGAAAAAAAGCTGAAGGATATGAGTGGATCATCATAATTGGATCAACATGCTCCAAAAGCTTCAGGCTACTTCAACTTCATTTCTTAGCTGACAGCTTTCTTTTGGAATTCTTCAAACCAAACACAAATGGTTTGATTGCAATATGTGAAACATTTGACCATCATATCCTTGACAGTCAGGCCGCTGCAGGGGAGATTTGATAACTGTTGTCAAATTCATAACAGCCAGTCTAATCCAAAGAACCAACAGAAAAACACAGGAGCTGCTTCAACAAAACCAGAGAAGATATTAATGTAAAATGACGCCGTTTACAGAGAAAACAGAGAAAAAGGTCTTTTCCAAACAGTGCTGCAGCCACACGAACAGATCTTATTGGTTCTTAAATGGTAAATACAAATTAGAGATGTTAAAAATCCACTTGGTTTCTCACTCAACAGTCATGTGAGAAATTAAAGCAGCAACAACAGCAAGTCACTCAAACTGAGCACATGCTGATTTATGGCCACTACTGTCTGGGTGGATTAGAGGTCAAGTTTTTCTCCCCCCCCCCAAAAAGGGGTGTTGCAGGGTATATGTTGGGGCAACGGGCAAACTTAGACAGCTAAATATGTTTTCTGGTATTAAATGGATGATAAAGACATGAAAACCACGTAAAAAAGTAATAGAATAAAATCTAATGGTAGCTTCTCTGTTTATTTCGATGACAGACAAAAGTGAATATGGCAGCACTACCTGGCAGAGAAGAGTTGAAGGCTATCATGGCTAAACAAATTATTGGATGTTGATATCGTGTTAAACATCTAGGAAGAGGAGTTTTAATAAGCACATGCTTTCTAAAGTTGAAGCTTCAAGTTCTTTACCAAAATTTTGCAGAGCGTTTCATTCACAGCCCTGAAAACAGCATTTTTTGGAGAAAATAGACTTCCTCAGTGAGGAAGGGCTGCAACTCAGGAGCTGGTTCTTCATCAGCTATAAATTCATTTGCAAAACAACCCCCTTTTTGCTGACAGATCTCCATCAGAGCCTGCTACAGGGAAGGTGATAACCATTCAACAAACCTCTCTCTGCTGGGAGATCTCCAACACTTGACCAACACTGAGCTTCTATGAGATGCTTCAGTGCAATGATTGTACTCCCAGAGTCCTCGTTCACCTTGCCCCCTTTTTCTCCTTGGCCATACCCACAATCAACATATTTAGCTCAAGAGTTTTCCCCTTACACAATTATTGCTCATCAGTTGGTGTAGTTTGGGGTGAGTTGTGTCCATCTCCCTCCCTCCCTCCTCTTTTATCTGTTTCTCTCTCTGAAAACTAAGGAAGCAAAAGGGATAAAGTTTAATGACTGTTCACAGATCAGTGTCCTGCAAAATTAGGGGAACATCTGGAAGTTATTTTTGCTTCAGAATAATTTCTGACTAAATGGTCTCATCTGTGGTGCTGTGGAGGCTTACTGGTGACAGAGAGCTAGCAGTAGTCACCCCTCCTACCTGGAATACACCACAAATCAGATTCCAAGGGTTTTCCTAACTCCTTAAATCCTCTGGATTTATTTTTTTTTGTCCTTACTTTTAGGAACAGCCTTCATTAAACAGCTATAAAACTAAATTAAAAGAAAACAATAGCATCTGATTAGAACCAAGAAGAAAAAAGAAATCAAATCAATAGCTCAGCATGAACAACTAAGTACGAGAAAAATATTCCAGACAGTTCCAAAAGAGGAGGTTTAGCATAAAAGTCTTAGCTCATGGGAAAGGCGATGTTATCTGAGCTGGAATTTGGTTTGAACAACTGGGATTAATAAATCTGCATTCTTTAATCCCTTCTCTAGCAATAACTGCCAAGCATTTTTCCTTTCTAGCAGTAAACCACGCTGAGGTAGAAGGCTGCAAACGTTACCCGCTTGGCTTCTCCACACCCTGCTTTGGCTGCACGGCACCGACGAGGAAAGGAGACATTTCTCATCAGCGTTTTGCAGGTCCCCTTGCCCTGCAGACCTGCCTGGATGGGCTTCTCTGCTGCCACCAGCAGCACGCACCTGCAGGGATCCAGCATCGTAGCAGGGCTGTCAAAATGTAACTACAATGAAATTTTGACATTCCTGGGGAATTTCAGCCAAGAACATGACGGAGGATGAAGGATGGTAAGGAAACAGGGCTATAAAAATTGAATTTCTTGAAGGCTGTCTATATTTTATTTAAAAGTGTGCAGCCAAAAAGTTGGGACTGCACTGTTAGGTATTTGGGAATCTGATGGGTAACACTGAGAAATCATTTTATTTGGGGGAATAAAAAGAGATCTGTGGGAGAAGCTGATCTTTTTTTTTTTCCCTATACCACTGAGACACAAGACTGGAAAGCTGCACATACAGATTCAAGCTGAGGATTTTCATAAACTATCTTCATCTGCTCTCCTGGATGTTCCCCCCTCATTTGAAAAATGTATGTTTTTAGCAAGTTCATCTCTTCTCTTTGTTGGATTCCCTAACTCTTTGCTCAAGTTACCATGGAATCAAAATAACACTTACTGGCTTGTCTGCACGTGTTGGAAATCTGTTTGATGGCCATTGCAGGAGACGTGTTTTCAGGTGCAATAAGGTGGGAACTTCTGCCAGGATATATGGGGACCATAAATTTACTCTGCTGCAGCATTTATTCTTACCAGATGGCACTAGACAGGATGATGTTGTGTTTCTGCTCTGGAAAGAAACTTTCTTCCTAAGCAAATGTGATGGCTGTGTGAAAAGCCCCAATTTAGACCATGTGCAGAACACATGGCCACGGCACCTGAAAATGGTTAGCGTTTGAGGGCACCTTGTCCTATCAGACTTCAGGGAGCACATGACTGGGACTGCCCTGTGGAAACATAGATGGGTTTCATGATAAATGGAGACCAGAAAAGGGTACCTGGAGGAAACCTGAAACTTCAGGAGGAGAAGAGATGAAAAGCAGAGGTGGTTTTCCACTGGAATGCCCCAAGAAAAGCACTGTACCTCAGTGAGCTTGGCTTGCTGGTGATAATGAAGCTGTCTGAACAACAAAATGGTTACATTCTGGTAGACCCAGCCTACTGTAGGCTTTGGCTGGTAGATGAGGAAGCCTATTTGCATTTCAAAGCTGGCCTATATTTTGCTGATAGAGAGTAACTAATGCTACATGCATATGTATTCGTTGCTCAGAGGTAACAAGATCAGATCGAGCGCCGCTGTTCTGCGATGACTTCAGCTATGTTGGGTGGTTTTCCCCCAGTTAAGATCTTAAGATGTCCCAGCACCCAGCGAGGTGTGACATTACCTGCAGCTGGAGCTGTGTAAGGTAGCAGCAAGGATGGCTGCTGGGTACCAACACCTTCATCTACAAGTAGCAGGAAGATTCCCACTGCCCCAAAGCCCAGCTTAGGAGGGCTGCTCTCTCGACAGTGGCACAGATGGAGGATTATTTATCCATAACAATTTATCATTCACATTCTGATGAAAATTAATGAATTTGATTACAAACTTTGCTATGAAATTAATTACACTAAGTCCCAGGTATTATATGTAGACCTTGAGAACCTATGATTAAAAAGCTGTGAGATATCTCCATTTTTGTGGCCTAACAAAGCCACATCGCTATCTATGTCTCTCCTAGCTTCAGTTAGTTTTCCTCCTACTCAACATGTAAAATTGATTTGTTGCGTTGGGAAATGCACAACAAAAATTGATGCTTATCTTAGGTTGGTTATATGGCCATGATAAAACTTAATTGGTCACCAAAAATTAGTATTCAATACACATAACACTCTGTATGAGGGGGGAAAAAAGGCTGCTGAGACATCTACCAAAAACGTACATTTGGAAATACTCTTCTAGAAAGACAATTCACAGCTTCTAAGTTTCTATTCTAGAAAGACAATTCACCAAGTTTACTAAGGTGAGGTCAGGTATCACAGGACCCTGAGCAAACATTGGGCAGAAATCTAAGGAAAGGACTTTTTTTTTTTTTTCTCAGCCTGTTTGTACCACCTCAGAAAGGGCTTTGGGTCACTATATTTCAGATCTAGGCTCTGACATGTGTGGCACAGGCTCCTCCTCCCTTCTGTTCCCCAACCCTCAGAAGCAATTCAGTCTCTGCAGTTCCTCGCTCCATGTACGTAGAATATCAAGAAGAGAAACCCAGACAACCCATCAGGATAAAAGGAGAGAAATGAATGCAAATAAAATAATTCCTCTGGAATATGAACATACCTGCTCTGATTTTGATATAAGGTTTAAATACTGCTTTAGTCTGGAAAATAAAAAAGCCCACATCTTAGGATTTTAGGAACTAAAATCAGACATCATCCGGGGCGAAGGGGGAGGCAAAAGGCAAATTTCCAGAGATTGGTCAAAGTGCACCCCAGTCACGCAGCCCTTGGGGGAAATTGTTAAGATGGATATCAATGACAGGTCACTCCAATTATGCTTAAGACAGCAGGTTAAAACTATTTTGTATTGGTAGTGGGAGCACCCTATGCATTTAAATAACAAATAAGATTTTGAACCCAGGGAGATTGAAGATCTCCTGAGAAAGCCGTGGTGGCTCCAGAGGTGATGTCAGAAGCCACTCTGGGAGTCTGTTTATCCACAAGTGCTGGTATTTTACTGTAAAGTCAGAGGAAATTAGAAACAACACACCTCAAGGTGTGTGTGGGTGAATACAACTGCAACTCCCGGACCCCGTCTCTATTTTCTCTTTCTTAAACTGAGAAATGAATTATTCTTCCTTATTGCTCTCGCTCATGTGTACTGTGCCCAGCTCTTCCATCCTACCCCACTGTCGGCACAAGCATTCAAACAAGGAGACATCAGGGGTTCATTTCACTGCAGGAAGGACCTTACTCCTGAAGGAAGAAGTACCTGAGGGTGTTAAAGCAGCGCAGCAGAAGCTAAGATACCTGCATCTGTCAGCTAGGAAGGCTGGGGGAGCTGGAAGCTTTTACCCAACTGGGAATAGTTGAAAGAGTTGATGCATCCGAATAAATTTGCCTATAGGATCAACCATGAATAAATTGGTCTGAATTCAAACGCGTGCCAATCTTTGTGAGCCTAACGAGGCAGTTGTGGTTGATAGTCGCCCCTCGTCACTAACCCAAGACCCTCTGGCTGAATTTCAGCGATGAATTCAGTGCTGGACTTTAAACACTTTCATTTGAAGTCTCAAGATCAGAATCCAGCTCATTGCTGCCCTTCAGTAGCAGCTTTCTGCTGCTTGACAACTTCTATTTATTAACCTTTCACAATTACTAATTTTGGACGCTTGTGGCAGCAGAGCTGGCATTATGAAGACGTTTTTAAGGTATTAAGGAAACTTTATCCAAAGCCTGGTCTCATTTCTGAACTCGTCCTTTTAAAAATTAATATAAGAAAACATTATTAAATAAGTATTACTTAATACAAAGCAAACAAGTTAATCCTTTCACCTCAAATCTGACTTTCATACACCATCTTAAGTATTTAGTTTGCCACTTAAATTGTGTCACCCCTGTTGCTGATCCATGAACCGTGCAGCAAGGGATGGCTGAGAGTTGAAATGACCCAGCCTGAGGGATGGAAGATATTTGGTGCATGAGCACTGTCTACACACACGGGTATATTCACAAAAACACTCCAAAAAAACAAAATACAAAACCCCAAACAAAGCAACCAAAACTGATGCAAAAAAAAAAAAAGGGGGGGGGAGTGGGACAAAAAAAAACAAGAAAAATGATGGATTAGAACAATGCTGGGACCCATCAGAGCTCACTGCCTCTGCCTTGTGCCACCCCACGATCCTCCCTGATGCTCCTCCTGCCACATGGCTGGGAAGAAAATAGTTGACTGGGAGACAAATTCTAAATGTGAGACTACAATTCAGAGATCTCTAGGTGTGGAGCACACAGAGTTTCCTATCATATATTTCTGTTTGCTTCACTACTTCCTTCTTTGTACAGGAGACGTTGTAGGTTGAAAAGATCCAGTCTGACTGCACACACAGAGCATATATATATGCTACAGTTTTACAAATGCAATCTTTTGGCACTTCTTTTACTCAGAATATCCAAGCCATTTTAACCCAAATCAAGAATTCCCTAATCCAGATTAGCACTGAAAAGCAAAAACCTCTAGATGTAATTTGAGAGGTAATTTGCCAAAGTAAAGGCCCTGTTGAACCGAGAGAGCAAAGTAAAGGCCTTCTCTGTAAATGAGAAAGGATTAGGCCCACAGAAAAGTATTAGGCCCACAGAAAAGTATTGCTATAGCAACAAAATAATTTATGAGAATATGTATAACAAAGCCAGAGCCACAGAAATGTGATGGGAAGAGGCTCAGGCACAGTTTAATAACATCACGCTTCCCTCTGTAATAACTAACGCCCTGAAAGGCCCGAGCGCGCTTTCATTCTACGGTTTTGTTCTTCACCTCCCTTTATCAAAACCATTTGGCAGCTCTCAGTCACTGACAAAAAAAAATATCGCACCCATCCAGGTCCAAGAGAAGAGACAGTGGCATTAACAGACTCAATCCCAGGCTAAAAATCCCCTCAGGTGGCTGGAGTTGGGTGATTCACAATCAGCCCATTAAGGGTCTGCGCAGGGATGTGCAGCCATTCATCCCGGCCACTGCAAGCTCTCCCATCCTGGTGGCAGCCACTCGTGATGTATGTTTTGCTAATTGGAAGTTACCACAGTGGCCTAAAGGCCCAGCTGAGCAGCTCTTCCAGCTCTACAACCCTGCAGGAAAAAGCTTTCTGAGTCTTCCTTCCGAAGATGGGTTTAAAAGTTAGAAAAATTTATTATCGTCACCGTTTATCTTTTAAGGCCATAAAATTCTGCCAGGGAAGCACCCCCTCAAAAGGCTTAATGCATTACAAAAGCACTAATTTTATTCTTCTTTATTCCCCCAAACCCTACATTCGAAACCAAAGCTCCTGCTCTACTGAGAGCTGTTGTTTAATGTATTTCTGTATGTAGATCCTTGACAGAGACCATTTTTCTTGCCTCTCAGGTGGCTCATATAGCGAGATTTATGTCCATTATGCATAAATTCCTTGCAATATTGCTCTAGCATAATCAGCAGAAAATCAGAGAAAGCACCCACAGCAGCCACAAAACACTGGCAGAGACACTTGGGCCACCTTTGTGAAGACACAGGGACTCTGTTCCTGTTGACACTGGAGGATTATTTTGGCCCCGATAGGTCAGAGGGACCCCGAGGGACCCCCTTTTGAGCACCAACATTGTTCTTGCTGGACCTGATCGCGAACATTGCTGCCGAGAGGGACAGCCCAGGTTAGATATAACCCCAGGTTAGATACTAAGCTTTCTATTAGATCTGGTTTTGAATTTCTGTAACTAAAAAGAAATAACATAAATAATTTAAAAACATAAAAATCACTTTTCATCCCAAACACAATTTCAGCATCGTTCTCTCTGGTTTATATTTATTACCTCTCATTTACACGTCCCTGAATACGACCACGTGTATGCCTGGCTCCTTCCTGCTCAGTGCTCGGGACATGCATCAGCTTCTCCTAACGCGCTGCTGGAGCCTTCCCTCTGGATTCTCAATGCTTGTTAGGGTTGGTTTCCAGGCCCATTTGTCTGCCCGTGCCCTGCTTGCAGCTCATCGTTGCTAACCCAACGAGCTCTCCCTCCACACGAACCGCCTGCTCCACCTTGAATATTTTTTTTTCATCTCCTTTGAAGATGTTCTTTAGCTGATATATAAAGAGAACAAAATTAATTCTACTGCTTCCTTACATAGTCAAGGTGCAACCAGGAGCCATGGGGGACATCCAGGTTGAGACCTCACAGCCAGGAGGTCTCAACTTGGATGTCTCAGCACCCACAGAGGGAACCCTGGGCCAAACCATCCACAGATCAAAATGAAAGAAAGGAAAATATAAGAGCTAAACACACCCTCAGCTCTTCTCCCTGGGACAGGCAGAAGAGAGACAAGCAACCAGGTAAAACATCTCCTGCATCTACAACCTTACAGGGTTGATGGAAATGGGAGCAAAGCCTTTGGTTTTGCAGCACAGACACATCCGTAATATACTCAGGTCCCCAAATGAGCAAAATCCTTCAGCTTCATTTGGAACTATATTCTTCATTTTGAACTGTATTCTTCAATCAAGGTTAATATAAACAAGCAAGAAAGAATTATTATGTAGGGGTTGCATCTGACATATCCTGTAAGCTCCAAAGACTGGCAAACATCGCACGAGATGCACGCAAAGCCTTTGCTACACGAGCTGGATGTTTGGGAGCTATTCCTGATCTGTGATACAGTTGCTAAAAAAATCATCATCATGATAATAATAGTACCCAAATTGTTTACAGCTTTTTCAAAAATTTGGTAAGATTATTTATCAGCAACACCACCACTGGGTCTTTATAGAGACCCTTGGTTTGCTGACTGAACACCCATAACTTAAAAAAAAAATAAAGGAATTACTTTCAGGCAACAGGAAATCATCTCAAGGTAAATAATTGCCATAGTAAACAGGATTCTTTGCTTCTCCCCAGGGAGCAGCTGTAAAGGTTCAAGAGACAACTGTTAAGAAGGATGACATGAACCGCACTGAGCTTTGGCCACCTAAAAATTAGGCACCTCCTGCCCAGATGATGACACACCACAGCTAATGAACACCCTCCTCCAGAAGCTGACTCATCCCATCTCTCAAGCTGACTATTGAGGAAGCCTTAGTCTAAATTCTCAATGATTAAAGTTGGTGAAATGAATCTGTGTGCCCTAATTAAAGAGAAGTCTCTGAGAGCTGTGCTTGATTCCTCACATGAGACCAACAGAGTCATTCGAGCTTCGTGGGAGGCCTTTCAATCTCTGCAATTCCCCCTTGTGCCTCTAGGAAGACTGTCCTTTAGACTTTGATTGAATTTATTGATTTGTATTTATCAGACCTCTTTTCTTCCCCGACTTTCAGATCAATACCAGGTCGTTGGTGGCACACAACAATTATCACGGCTGCCTGGCCACTAAACAGGGGGAAATTCCCACTGCTCTTCTTACCACAAACACAGGGAAAACAAAGTACCCAGAAAGTCTGCAGAGGTGTCAAATTAAACCACAAACTCAAAATTTACCTCCATGAATTATGTTTAAATACTGTATCATACCCCTTAGTTGCTTCTGGTTTTTCATTTCAACAAAACATTGAAATAGAAGCCTGATGTTCCCCCCCCATTTTCTTCTTCCTTCTTGGCTTTCTAGGACCATATCCACATCCTTATCCCCTCCCTTATCCCTATGCTATGACTGCATCAGCAAAGCACCCAGCAGAACCCTCTAGAAGAGCATCTCTTCCAGTAGCCAGCAGCACCCACCTCCAAAATGCCAAAGGATGCTACAGAGGAGGGTGACAGGCACCCAGCAGGGGGGTGGAGGGTTTGGCCAGTGCACCCCCCTGCCCTGTCCAGGGGGTGCAGGAGCCAAGTCACCACTGCCCAGGCTGGGGACAGGGCACAGAGCAAAAATGAGACCGCTTGGTCCATTGACCATGTAGTAAAAGCTCATTGACAGACAGCTAGTTCAGCCTCCTCGTAGCCGAGATAGAATCACAAACTGGTTTGACCTTTAAAAGTCATCTGGTCCCATCCCCTGCAGGGAGCAGGGCCATCTGCAACCAGAGCAGGGTGCTCGGAGCCCTGGCCACCTCCCCTGGGATGGTGCCAGGGATGGGGCAGCCACCACCTCTCTGGACAGCCTGGGCCAGGCTCTCCCCACCCTCAGCAGCACCAATCTCTCCCTTCTCTCCAGTCTGAAACTCCCTCTTTTAGTTTAAACCATCACCCCTTGTCCTGTCCCAACAGCCCCTGCTAAACAGTCTGTCCCCATCTTTCTGACAAGCCCCTTGAAGTCCTGAAAGGCCCCAAGAAGGTCTCCCTTGACTTGCTGGCAACAAGGAGCAGGAGGCAGGAATTTAATTTCTGCCAAAACACTTGATTAACATAAAACTTTCAACCTGTATTTTTCACGGGTACATGCTCTGTGTCACAATACAACCCCTACAAGCTTAAACACCTTTTTTTTACCCTCAACATCATCTCACAGCAAAAAGGAGCTTCACAGCTCATCCAAAGCCTCCTCTTCCAGAGGAAGGTGGGTTCCATCCTCATCGTGAGCCCCTAGAGGGAGACATGACCCAGATTTTGGGAGGAGACACACACAGGAGCCAGGCAGCAGGTCCCCAGATCCCAGCTCCTGAGATCCTTCTCCCAGGCAGGACAGGGCAGGTGAGCCACGGCGGAGGGATGCTCCAGCTCAGAGCTTTGCTGTGAGCCCTTCTCACCGTGCAATGGCTGGATGGTCCTTGCTGACCTCCTGAAGAAGTGACAGGTGGTGCTGGCCTTGCTCCGAGGAGCCACAAAGGAGGCAGGAGGAGCTCAGGGGTGCACAAGCCATGATGTGCTGGAGCGAGCACATAGCACACGTGGGAACAAGGAGGATGGATGGTGGGAAGAGCAGCTCTCAGCCAACCTAGGGACGTGGTAGCTCCAACATCTCCCTCCTGGGAAAGAGGAGTAGCCTACACTCTGCCTTTCATTTACCTAAGCACACGATGGTCGCCTTTATCTCCTCCTTCAAGAAAATAGGATCCAAATTTGAATAAAGAAAAGATTTTCAAACGTCACAAAAAGAACAGGACAGGATTATCAGTGCATTTGCATGGGCAATAAAATATCACCAACTCACAAAGACAAACCACGCGGAAGATTAGTCTGAACAGCCAATTCCTTAAAATGTTTCTCATTTCTTGGTTATGGCTATTTTTGCAAATTTCCCTTCCAGAAATCACATTTCTTTCAAATCAGATTGTTGCCCCAGGGTTGTTGACCTTTATTTCGCCCATCTGGAAAACAAATGAAGCAGGAAGGATAACAATATGAGATACTAATCAGAAGTGCTGGGGTTTTTTGGGTTGGTTTTTTTTTTTTTTGTGGAAGCTTGATTTCCAACTTATGTATTTCCCCCTTAAGGCACTGCCAGCAGTACACTGGGTAACAGCTCCGCAAGAAAAACCATCAGCTTGGCCAAAAGTCTTTTTGTGGCATCTTAGCTGTGGTGAGAAGTAGTAAAATAAAAAAATCAAAAGAATAGTAAAAATAAATGCAGATGTAGCTGCAATAGGATGGCTCAAAATCCAGGGGAGGTACCTTGATATTGCTGCTAGAGCCTTGTCATTCTAGAGTTGACCCAAGAAGCTTAATGAGAAGTTAACTAGAGTGGCAGGCAAGGCTAAAACCACCCATTAACATTAATTTTGGTCAAAGAGATGGAATAGAAGAATATTTGTAAATAAAGTTACAAAAATAACTACGCACAGGGAGGGGTTCATTAGGTGACTGAGCCAGGAGGGGAAAAAGGAAAAAGGAGCAGCCAAACAGCAAACAAGGCAAACCAGTTTGGGGGTTCCTTCCTCACTAGGCAAAGCCGACTCCCAGGAGGCAGGAAGCAGGAGCAGATGAATAGCACGTTTGGTTAAACTCGGAGGGGAATTTGTCAGTTTAGAGGATCTGAGTCCCTTAGTTCTATCTGGTGAATTTCTGAGTTCAGTCATGCTGGAAATAAACCACATTTGAGAGGATGATAGGAAGGCTTTGAATTTTTTGATATTAGAAATCTGCAGGTAGCAAAAAATCAATAGTTTTTAGGCAGCTCTGTTAAAAAAAGCACAATAAATTTTAGAATTTGTTAAAGGCAATTCTTTTCTCAATAATCACATTATTTTTCCTCACCACTATCTCAGCCAGGTACCGATTTAGCCTCAAATCACTGTTCATGTCCTTGTGGAAAAACATCACCCAAACCCTATGCAGCAGACCCAGAAAACAGCTGTGACCTGCTCACAACTGGAGAAAGATAGTTCATGGAAAGAGAGTAAGATTGGACCAAGGAAAAGAATCTGGGGAGACCAGCACAGACTTCTTCACTCAGCTGCTGTTGGGCCACACCGCTCGCTGAGAAGAGGAGCCAAAGGCTCCAGGGATGCACCGATGGGGATCTGCACCCAGTTAAACCCATGGAGCTCTTGGACTGCAGCACTGCGTGGCAGAGCCGTTACATTTGCAGCTCCTGTGCCTCCACACATCCTCGAATATCATAAATCTTCTTTGATGATAACTGGTATAAATGGTGGCTCAGACACCCAACTACCAGGGGATCGCTGGCATCCCCCTTTTCACGCCATTGAAGATGAGCAGAAGGGCTAAGAGTGCCAAGTCTCCTCTGAAGGACAGGCTGCTCATATCCTATAATAGTAGATTCCATTTAAAAATAACAAATGACAGTCAGAGGAATAATAAAACATCAAAAATCATACCAAAACCCAGCAATAGATCAAAGCCATTTTAATAGCTCTTAATACAGCCACTGACACAGCTACTGTACTTGCAAGGCTGGATGATGGAGCAGGCAGAGGTTTCTGGGTTTATGTTCATTTCATCCTAAAAGTTTCTGTTGCTTCTTGAATCTAAATTATAGATAATGATTGTGGTGACAAGAGGTTGCACTTAGCCGACTCTGCTACGGGGTAAAATTGCAAGAAAATACCTGGTTAAAAGAACTTTTCTTGTTGTTTTTTTTTTCCTCCCTTGAAAAAAAAAACAAACCAAACCAAAAAACCAAAGAAAGATGCAAGAAGTTAATTGCAGAGGGCTGCTTCTATCTCATGGCTTGCTAGTGAACCAGTGCCATAAGTCAGTGCTTCTGGATAAGTAAAAGAAGAAACGTTGTTTGATGTAGTAGGTGCAATCCCACGCTTATCAAATCATCTTGCTTGCCTGTAAAGCTAAGCTCCAATTTACGATGTTTTATGAAGCCACAGATTGAGCTCAGGCTATAAAAACTGGGACTTAATATTCAGGAATAAAAATGCATAGAGTACCCCTGAAGTAGTTTGGTGTCTGTTTTTTTTTTTTAAAGGACTTGTAGCCTCCTCATATTAAATATAAGCAGAGAGGGTGACAATAACGACACGCTGTCCACTGGAGGAAACAAGACAAACAGCACAGGTTTGCTGTTTCTGAAGCTCTGTACTGGCTGCTGTACACGTATGAAGGCAGAATGATGGGTCATATAATAGAACAGCTAATAAAGCACCATGCATCGTATGGCCCTTAGCGAGTTTATTTTTATTTTTAAACCTTTTCCCTCTGAGAAAGCCCAGGGAAATCTCTCAAAAAACATCTGCCTGCCAGACAGGTTTGTTTGGTTTTTTTATTCCCTTCAAGTGACCAAACAAACAGAAAGAAATTGAAAATATACACATGGCTGTTTTCAAAGCAGCTCTTTCCTTTACTCACCTGAGGAAAAGGACAAGATTCCTTTTGTATGGGCTTAAAAAATGAAAGTAAGAGAAAGGGAAAATTTTTTAATCCATTCCTGCACTTTCCAGACCCACCACTGCCTCTGACACACTTTCCCCCCCCACCTTCCCTCACTGATCTTTTATTATAGTCATTAGGAGAAGACACCCATCTACTTAAATTATATCCTTAAGTCTCTGGTGGAGGGAAGCACATAAATACCTGTTTAACTTTAGACAGCTAGGGAGCAAAAAAATTTAAGCATCCACGTAACTTCCAAAGGTGTTCGTACGACTTAATGGCTGCTCAAGTTACTGCCGTGGAGAGAGGAGGTTATTTACATGCTTAATGTTAAGTGCACAACTGATGTAATCTTCTGAATCAAGGTTGAAAATCCTTAGGAAAAAAATTAACTAAAGGTAGCAATTATACAAGAATCGCTTAAAACATCTCTTGATTTCTACTTGGAGATTTGGGGATCTAATTAAGAAGCAGGATGGATGTGTTCGAATCTGTCCTGCTGCCTTCCTGAGGGATTTGAGTGCTAACTTGCTTAAGCTCGTTTGAACAGTCCAGCCTTGATCATTAAAAGGGATGTGCTAATGGCAGATGTGGGCACCATGCAGTCTGAAGGAATCGAATGGCTTAAAGCAGTGCAACACCTGAAGTCACTTTTAATGTGATTTAAAGATAGAAAGAAGCGTTCAGTCTCTTAAAATGCCTTAAGGATACGCAGAGATAGCCTCTTTAGGAGCAGTCTGTGCCAGGAACAAGTTACTCCCCCAGCTGCTCATTAAAACCCACTTGCTGGAGGTTTTGAACAGATCTGTTGGCAAAGCAGCTCAAATGAGCACTTTAATTCTCTTCAGGCCAAAAAAAAAATAAATTAAGAAAAAAAAAATATCATCTGGGATAGCAGGTACCAGTAACTCAAACAGTTTAAACCAACCTGGCTGGGAGGAATTAGGAGGATGGGCACACGTGACCTGTTCACGTGCACCGTGCTCCCATTTCACGAGCCCATCATCGCTGTACTTAAACTGGAAGTACTTACGACAAAACAAGCCCAGAAACACTTACTATACTGTTTTCAATGATTTTTCCCTCATTAAATTATTATGACAGAACTTGCCCAATATCCAGTGGATGTGGCAGGGGGCTCAGGACTGTTTAGATCCAGCATCACCACCCCCAACTCACGATGCAACCGCAGCAAAATTGAACAGACTCCTCAAACCACCTCTATGAACCTGCAACACAATTCCCAGCTAACACTCCTGGGGACAAATCCTGTCTGGGGTTGCCATGCCCTGGACAAAGCTCTGGCTCTGTCACGTGCATTCATCTGCACCAGGTTGAAGCTCCACCCACAGAAGCAGAGTCCGTGCGTGGCCAGAGGGTTGTTTCTCACTACAGCCATTCGTGAGCAGGCATCAAGAGTGTATTTCAGGTATTATTTTTGTTTCTTACACATTGAAATTCATGATATAGCTGTGTAGTCAGCATTTACAAGCCGTTATTTCCATCACACTCTCCACATCCCTCCCTAGATCTGACGAGGCTGGTAAAAAATAAAATATATATCTTAAAAAAAACAACCTAATCCATGCTGAGGCAGAAAAACAACTCACTAAAACACCATCTAAAACAGGAGGTTTGAACTCACTGAAACTCTATTATATGCTTGAGTAACTCCTGGAACAATAGAAAGCTATGTGTGATTATGTAGACAAGTAGAAATATGCAAGGCAGATGTTGTCCTCACTGCCACATGCTGCAGTCTCATCCCTGGCCGGGATCCCATCTTTTCTATCACTGTCCATTGGAGGTGGTCACGCCAGGGTAAGATGGTGATGATGTATCTAAGTCAGGTCCTCTTGCTTATTAGGTGTTCAACTTGACTAAATGTAAACACACAAAAAAAATAAAGGGGGGGTGGGGAGTAAAGCAGCAATGGAATATCCCCGAAGAAAGAGAAGCTGAAGCTTTAGTCACACAGATACCTGCCTGGACTCTCCACCCAGACACAGTGCAAACCTCCCAAGCACACAAACTCAACAACATTTGTGTGTGAATTCTGTAAGGAAGAAGTTCTTCTTTCTGAGGGTGGTGAGATAATGGAACAGGTTACCTGGAGTAGTTGTGGATGCCTCACCCCTGGAAGTGTTTAAGACCAGGTTGGATGGGGCTCTGAGCTCCCTGGTCCAGCAGCAGGTGTCCTGGCCCATGGCAGGGAGGTTGGAACGAGATGATTTTTACTATCCTTTCCAACTCAAGCCATTCTGTGATTCTATGATGTAATGGGAAAAGCCACCTCGCTGTGGTTGCAACCACAGGAAAAAAAAAAATCAAACCAGCATCTATAAATAGCAAAGATCAATGCTGAGCACACAATCTGCACAGGCTGTTTCCTCATATCATTCAGATACAGCTCATATTATTCTGCTCTTAGGTAGAGAACTCCAATCAGGGAGGAGGTCCTGGCATGTTTTTGTTTTTAATCACTCTCATGCCTTTAATTTCAAGTAAGGAGAGAACCACAACCGCTCATCAGCACGGTGTGCATAAATACACGTATCACCTCGCTATGCAAACACCTGCCTGCAGCCACTCAAAGCCCCAGAAAACCTTCATTCACGTAGCCCATCATTTTAGAAACCCAAAGAGTTTATAGAAATGATTGTCAAAGATCCCATCATTTGGCAGTTAGTATAATTAATAAGGTGTGCACCAAAAAAAAAAAAATAATCTGAGTGTTTTAACACATGTTTTCAGTTGAACTGCATTATTGTTACGTGGAAATAAAACAGAGCCACATGTTAACAGAACACCATCTGATGCAACTGTTCAACATCAATAGGAAAATCACAGGAGAAATACCAAGTTTCCTTTAAAAAAAAAATCCTTCTGGTTTTCAAGAGCTGCGACTTTTATTTAGGAGACTTTGTGAAAGCGCCTCTGTTTATCAAAATTATCGGGTAGCGTTGGCTGTCAGAAAACATAAACAGGCAATTACTGCAATAAGTAGAACGATACAATGAACGCCTCCTGGCAGTCTCCTGTCTGGAGCCAAGCAAGGCCCTGACTGAGTCAACAGTTAGCCATCAGTTTTAAGTCCATGAGATCATCCCGGGGTGTCTGCTCGGACTACTCGCACGTTACGCTGTGTGAAAGCGTTGTACAAAAAGCTCAGAACTACCTTGGGAAAATGGGATTGCAGGGGTGGTCAATGATTTCATTGGGATGTGGCTCAGAAAGCCAGGAAGCATAATAAAAAGTCCTAGGTGCGGTTTGGGTTAAGTTTAATGCATATAACCTATTTGGTGGCCTTAGAAAGGTTGGTTGCTTCTGTATCTCCCCACTCTGCAGCTGAATTCCACACTGTGTTTTCCCACTGAGTCGTCTTGGTGGAGAGAGTTGGCTCTGCTGTGAAATAATAATGAGTTTCAGTCTTCTGAGTGAACGTGGGCTTATGGTCTGTGGAACTATATGAAGGGCAAAACAGCCCTGACATGAGAAATGCAATTAACTGCACAATGTCACCCAGTTATCTTCATTTCTTCCACTCTATAAAAATCAATGGAGCTCATTTCTTGCATGAAGACCTGACCACTGGTGTGTTCTGAAACTGCCCTCATCAGCTTTGCTCCAGACCTGCACATCATCTCCTGCACTCGTTCCGTCCTAAAAGTTACTCTGATGGACCAAAGATGGCAAAAAACCCTGCTAAAATTAGTTCCCAGGGTGACATTTTAATGTGTTTTGGGAATTATTTTGAGAACAGCCAGGCAGGACCAACACATGTGGGGCTGGATGCCTTCCCCAGTATTGCTCCTGAAGGACAGCTCTCCAGAGCTCGTTCTCAGAAGCAGGAGTTGTCGTGGGAGGCAGACGTGGGATGCTGAAAGAGAGATTTGGGGATGGATTGTTCCAAAACTGAGCTGTTCCTAAGGAGTTCTCACACCAGGGGATGATTCTGGAGATAACGTCTTTATCTACTGATGTAAAAGGTGTCCCTGCCCATGGCAGGGTGGTTGGAACTAGATAATCCTTAAGGTCCCTTCCAACCCAAGCTATTGAGAAGTGGGCGAAATTCATCCCCAGGGGAATAAATGCTGAGAGCAAGACTGCTTTCCTCCTCCCGCTCCAGATAACACATACATCTAACCCTTCTCCTAACCCAAGTCCACCAAAGCCAGGGCCGTTCTTCCTACCAGGACCTCGCACGTGCCTTGTATCTTGGGCTTTGAGTTGAAGTACTGACACTGAGATACAACATAATAATATTAATAATAATTACAGCAGACTCCTTCCATTCAGTGACTTCACACTAACTCAAAGCACCAAAGAACTACCTTCTCAGGTCTCCCTGATCAGACAGTTACCTTCTAGAGAGGTAAATCCAGACGCAGGGCTTTGCATGACCTTCATTAACCGGGAAGCAGAAGTTGAGCTGACCTTCGCCACCGTGTTCCTTCCCATCCCGCTGTGTTTTGTACATACTAGAAGTTGACCTAACTGGTTCATCCCGGTTCTAATTGGAGCCTTTGTGTTGAGCACAGAAGTACTTAAAACCTACACTTAAAAAAAGGGTGCGAGTCAGGCAACGAGGCACAACACTTAAACCCTGCTCGCCTAGAATCTATATTCCTATGTACAGAAAGCATGGCCAGTGTCAAACGAAACACGCAATTAGTCCTCCTCGAACAGTGAGCAGTTCAAACTGTAACATCGTGCCAACCGTGATTAAGAGTGATACAGCACATCATCATTGTCAACACTATTCAGCCAATGTAAACCTTAGTTAGAAATGTACTTGTCAGAGAAAAATGCGCCTTTGATTTCTATTACACTTTCCCCAGTAATTGCTGTCATCAGTGGCAGGTTATTATTACAGTTGAATAGAGTTTCAGTAATTACTTTTGCACAGATTCTAACAGCTTTTAGATTGAATGATATTCTGACAGTTTGAATACTCTTGACAACAATTACCTTTTTCCTGGTTAACACTGATTCAGGAAAATTAAAAATTAAATCTGTTCAGAGGAAACACTTATGTATGGCACTAGTAAGTGGGTTGATACAAAAATGTGTAAATTACAGAATGACTTAGAATAAAAAGTTCTTTTGCTCTTCCTCTTATGCTTTAAAAAAAAAAATAATCAGCACTTAGGGTACACGCAGTACATGCTGGTTAGATTACTATTAAATGATGTGAAATAATTTAAAGCACTTCTAAATCTACTTCCTACTGATGAGCTCGATAGGCAGAAAACACTATTATGGAGGAAGGGTTGTTGTTCCCACCTTAATTTTTGTCTTTAGTAACAGTCGTACAATGGCTTTTCGCTATCAAACTATCGTTCTTAATCTCACATCACCGGCTTATTAAAAATAAAATAAATAGAATAAGGAAGCACACACAAAAAAACCCAACAGCAGCAAGAACAACAAAAACTACCCCTAAACAAGCAACCTGTCTTAGAGTGCCTAGGAAAAAAAAAAAACAACCCAGCATGTTTGTTATTTCTGAAAAATTTATCTAATACTGCAGGGGTCATAACTCAAATGGCTTGATTAAAAAAAAGAAAAGTCTCATGCACAGAACTCTCCAGTTTAATTTCCCTCTTTGACAGGATAAGTGGCCTTGTGGATAAGGGAGATGCAGCTGATGTGATACATCTTGTTATTAGTAAGCTTTCTGATACTGTTTCACATGACGTTCTTATAATAAAACTAAGAAAATATGGTCTAGAACTAGATAAAATTACCATAAGGTGGAGGGAACAGTTGGCTGAAAAACTGCTCTCAAGGAGTAGTTATCAATGGTTCACTGTCAAACAGGGAGGAAATTTCAGGTGAGATTCCTCAGGGATCTGTCCTTGCTCCAGCTACATTCAATATTTTCATAATGACTCAGTTAAAGGGAAAAAAAAAAAAAAAAAAAAGATATTACATTTATAAAATTTGCAATCTTGAGGAGCTGGGATGGGGGGAACCCTTGGGAGGTCTGGATCAAAATCCAAGATGATATTAACAGTTTGGAGAGATGGTCTGAAATTAAGATGAAATTCAATAAAGGCAGGTGTAAAATGTTGCGCTTAACAGAGGAGAAATCAAAAGCAAATGGGAAACTGCCAGTAAGGGAGCTGTATGACAGAGAAGAGCTTCAAAGTCATAGTGGCCCGTGAGCTCAGTATCAAACAACAGAAGGAAACTGCTCCAGAAAAGGTAATTTTAGGCATCTGTTAACAAGAGCATCTTGCACCAGACCACGGTGGTAATTATCCAAGCCTCGTTAAGACAGGACCTTGGGTAGAATGCTATGTCCCATCCGCAGCTCAGATTGCTAAAAAAGGTGCCAAGAAATGGAAAGAATTCAACAAAGTCCAACTGAGAACAGCGAGAAGGGTCAGGGATGAAGAAGTGGGACTCCTGGGAGTAGCAGGATGCTCTGTAGTTTAATGAAGGCAAATTATTCCCTCTCTCTCATCTAAATCTCCCTCTTTTAGTTTAGAAGCGTCGCTCCCTGTCCTGTCACAACAGGCTCAAAACTCTGTCCCCATCTTTCTGCCAGGCCCCTTCAAGTCCTGAAAGGCCCCCAGAAGGTCTCCCCAGAGCCTTCTCTCCAGGCTGAACCCCCCCAGCTCTCCCAGCCTGGCTCCCAGCAGAGGGGTTCCACCTTTGCTTAAGAAAGGCTTTACTTCTGAGCAGAGTCATAATAAAGAAACCCCATACATAATAAAGAAACTCCACCTCTTCTTGCCTTGGACCAGGCACCATTCTTGCCCAGCCTGCAAGGGAAAGCAGCTTTCCAACAGCATTGGATAGAGACTCATTGGATGTCATCTATCCCCACTGAAATAAGGGGGGAAAAAAAAAGGCAAGAAGTGGGTGAAGCTTCAGCTCCTTCTCCACACCACCCCAGCCAAGGTGGCACAGCAGAGATTCGCTGCTCTCTGTACAGAGCCAGCTGTAAAGCTGGGATTGAGCCTTTAGCTTTTGACGCTACTACCCACCAGTGATCTACACGTGTATGAAAATATCACCGTCCTCTTTTCTGCTCATTAGAATTACAGGTTTAGTTTATTGTTACACTTTCCATCGAACCTTCTCTTTTTATTAGCATTGTACAACCTGTACAAAAGCAGAATTTAGTCCTTTCAGGGAGCTGAAAGGAAGCAATCTTTTATATGACAAATCCAACATTATCATATGTAAACCTCATTCACTATGTAACATCTTCCTGTTTCCAGTTCATTAATTGAATGAAACCTATTTTCACATTCTGGTAGGCAGCAGTATTCTCCAACTAACATAAATGATGCTTCTAGGAAAAAAAAAAAGTAAAAAAAAAAGTCATGCTAGATAATATTTAAAGCAGTGATTGGGCCAAAAATATTTTCAGCATGCCTCTCAAAAATATATATTAAAAATGTTGGCTGGAGTTTGCAGCTAAAGGAATATTTATTTTATCAGATTAGCAACTCCGACAGAACTGTTTAACCTTTCTTAAGGTCAGCAATCTAACTCGAGCAAATGCTATTGCCCTGCTCTCACTGGCCCAAGGAGCAGGCTGTGGCTCGAGGCAGAGCCCTTCCCCCTGCACAGAAGGGCCACCCTGCCTCACGTCACGGCTGCACATGTCCTAAAAATAACGGACTGACTGAATCCGATGTGACAAAGCTGGGAATCGCCGAGAGGAGAGGTTGGGTGTCAGTCCTCTGTTCCATGACAGAGTACTGGCACCGTGTTTATCATCTTAAAGCTTTCATCACAATGCTCGTTCATCGAGAAGATATTTCTGTCCCATGCAAGAGCATCTCAATACACTTCTAGCAAGAAATACCCCAACCGCTGAGTTTCCATCATAGATGGAGAAAATGTTAGAAGTTCACAACAGAAACGGCTTCTCCCCAGGAGGAGGGCAAGCCACAGGTCTGCTTCTGCATTACAGATGTAACATAGGTGACCATTTAGAGGTGACACACCAGCGGTGCCTTTGCTATAGTAATCAAGACCAGACTAGCTAGCTATTAAAAATATACTTCATAAACTTTTGTAAAGGTACTTTCTTATGGTTTTGCCTGCCATGCTTCAGAGGAACTGTGAAACTACACCAAAGTTTGCTTTAAAATCTGCCTCAGATTACTCTACAATTAACTATTATTTCCTTATCGAGACTTTATCCCTCAGCTGGTTCACCCGAGCCAAAGATGTGCAGAGTATTGGGATGGAAATTTGCCTGGTGAACTACCCCATTTTAATCTTCTTTCTGTATTAAAATGACACTTATTATGCTCTACTATGCTACTATAGAAGTGTAGATAAACACAAGCAAGGAGAGGTCAAATTACACCTTAATTTATAATACAAAGCCCTTTTGGAGGTTCAAGATTAACGTTTGTCATTGAAAGACACAGACAATTCTTTCGTTGGGTTTTTTTTCTCACGAGAAAACCTACAGCCAAAAAGCAAGAGCAATAAAGCTCCTCACAGGTTCCAGACATGTTCCTTTAGAAAAAAATAAGTAATTTTTGGAACTAAATTTCATTTAAATCCAAGCAAAAAGACTTAGAAAAACACCCAGCTGGACGAGGACCAATCCTCAGTCAGTGTTTGCATTCACGTGGCATAAAAAGGTAAGAAAACCCTGATGACATCTGTCTGTGGCACAGAATAAAGCAGCATCACCGACAGGCACTCTCGCAGGCAAGCCAGAGTAACAGCAAAGGAATGAAACAACGAAGAATAAACTTCAAGGTCTTGCCCTCAGCCCACAAGGGAAGCTTCTGGGCCAGATACTGGGATCTCAGCAGCCCAAAGTGGTGTGCGGACACCATCAGGGCTTTGGGCTCTGGTACCACAGCTCCATCTGCATATTGCAAATGAGCCAAACAAAACTGATATTAAAATGAGAAAAACTGGCAATTTAAAACTGCCTACTACATCCCTTTTCTTTTTGACCTCGATCCAAAGTCTTTATAAGCCAAAGAAAAGACAAGCTCACAATTAGTGAATGTGACCAGTTAATGGGTCTATTCTAATTGAGCTTTTAAATAAAACAATAAGCAAGTCTGGGAAAAAGCAACTTACAGAACTATCTGAGGCCAATTTCTTTTAAACACAGGTCATGTTATTTTAAAATAAATTCCTTTTAGCAATTGTTTCATCAGGACTATGTCACTCCAGATGAAATGGATCCAAAACCTCTTACTGCCAAATAATTTAACCTTGGTGCATCTAGAACTGTATTTTCTTCAAATAAAATGAATTCATAATATGGGTGGATTTGTTGTTTTGCTTAACAAAAATATTCCCTGACAACATCAAAACCAAATTACATATAGGGGAAAAAAAAAGTTCAGTTACAGAGCTTTTAAAAATAACCCACAGAGCCATAACAATACAGAATGGCTCGCTAAGAAAAATAAAACAGCAGCTGACTGGAAAGAAAACAGAAATAGACAATTCCAAAACATTTCTGAATAGCCAGGTTGCCAAATGCTGGCAATTGTTTGAGCAGGCAACATGAAAACGTTCCCCTAACAAGTAACTCCTCATCCCCTTCTTGCTAACTGATACCATACTAAGTATTTTCAATCCATACCAAGGTGAGGAACAGGGATGGTGGGAGCACCTCGACTGGCTAGGGTCTTGTCAGGTAGCCCTGAGCACATTACTGCCAGATAAGGACCAGTACAGCCCAGTAGCCCCACACTCACCCAGGCTGTGAGGAGTAGAGAGCTCCCTGAACCCCTCTCCTCTTGCTTCCCAGCAGCAGCCACTTTCCTCTCCCCATTCCCACAGCTGAAAAGGGGACCCTCCCAGGTGTTTGCCATGGCATTGAATAAACAAGTTGCATTTGTAACCCTTTAACATGCATTAGAACCAAGCAGTGAGAACTGCAATGAGCACCAGTTACTCTCCAGGACTCCTCAGTTATAAACCCATCACTTTGCCCAGGGCACAGTTTAAGTGAAAGGCACTAAACGTGCTGATCATTTTGGTTCAGTGTCTAGTGTGCCAGGAGTGCCTGACCACCAGCCTTCCATCCCTATTCAAGCATCTTTGTTAGGAGTAAGTCTTTGCTCTTTTAGATCCTGATCCAAAGCCTTTCAAAGGGCCTGAAAAGCCTCCTGTTGATGGGAGGGAGGGGTAGGTGCACCCTTGCTAATTGTTCCTTTCGCATTCGAGTAAAACCAAATTCTTCAGCTTCCACTTTGAATCCACAAGGTTCAATCCCTTGATATACTGGACCTTTATTTGAAGTACGCTGAGAGGTGGGCAAGGAGGGGATACAGCCCAGGACACAGGGCTGTGTAGACTGCACATATGGATGCTATACAGACCGTGCAGTAAGACTCGAGACAGCGCAGGGCTTGGATTTTACAATCCAGAAAGACTCCATACGTTGCAGGGTTCAGAAGTTCAGAGTACATTACATGTAAAATACTCATTGCTCGTCAGCAGACTGGAGCTCAGAAAGCCACTCTGATACTCCCCAACAGCTGCTTACTGAGAATAATTTATTTCTCCCCAGGAAACTAATTTCTTTTAGTTTCGTGTCCCAGTCCCCCCCCCCAACTGAGGTGTCCTCTCTCTTCAAGGCAGAGGTGATGTGGGAGGTCTAGAGAGAGCATAAGCTTTAGGTTGGGGTATCTCAATGCCAAGAAAGGTTGAGAACTCACAAGGTGCTTATTTAACACCAAGACATGTGGCTGGTGAACTGAAATGGTGAATGGTGATAGAAATTAGAAGCTAAGCACATAGCATTCCAGTGATAGGGGAATTTTACACATACCTTAAACAACAACAACAAAATCCAGACCACAATTAATATCATTTCTTGGAAAGCTGAGTTTTAGCTGGGTAGGTATCACTGCAGCTTGACAGCAGCGACTCTCAGGATGGCAAACCTGACAAGATGATGAGGGATAACTAAAGGCAGCCTTTAAAACAAATGATGCCTTGGCCCTGCAGAGAGGAACTGGCTAGAACAAACAGATATATCCATCTATAGGTTAAAAAAGCCTATGTAACCATCAAGATACAAGTAAATACAGATCTCTAAGATGGGGGGAAGCAGCAGTAGCACATGGATGATGTTCTGGGAAGCCAAAAGAGAGCACGGACAGCTGGAGGAGTCCCCAGCCCATGTGTTTTGAGGACATCAGAGGGCTCTGGACAAACCATCCATCCCTCCATGACATAAATATTGCTATTTTGGCAGAAGGAGAATTCATAAACAGAGAAATATACATAAAGTGAAATAATAACAACGTGGAAACATACCTTAAAAAAAAAAAGCCTTCTTACAACAAAATCATTTTTCTTCCTTCCACAAAGAGGGATTTCACCCCGGAGTTGTTTCTAAAAGATGGTAAAACATAACAGATGACTGTTGCCTTGCATAAGGAACACACACATGCATTTAAATCACTTATATTTTACTTTTTTTTATGACGCAATTGTGAATTGTGTTATTTTGCATTTGTAATTAGAGGTTGAAACAGATGGTAAAGGCTTGGTTTAAAGTGATGTACTGGAGTACACAGCTCCGTGTATCATCAGGTCTCCTACTCCAAGTGCTGAGGATGGAAACCCTACCAGGAGGTGGTCAAATAGCACAATGATTGCTGCGCATCAAAGCACGCTGAAAAGCACCAGAACAGAGTTTCTAGAAGGTCAAGAAGCATGTGGGAAAAAAATCTAGTGTTTCTTTTCCAAAAGAAGAAAAAAAAAAAAAGCAGCTCCCTTCCAGCATTCTCACTACCATGCTCTGATTTTGGCAGTTGGACTATTTATGTTGCAAGAGATCTAACGCTGTATAATTAATAGAGTGGGGAGAGGGGAAAAAATATTAAGAATGTTATGAAATGGCATCAGTGGGTATAAAAATTGCAGTGCTGGTGGCCTTGGAGGCTGAGGGCTTAGAGAAGAAGCTGACACAGAGACTGGAGCTCATGGAAGTCTCATCAGCTTATCCTTATACTAAAGCCAATGAAAGGGCAGCAGCCAAACCCCTAGACCAGGGCTGCTGCTTCGGTTCACAGCCTGTTGCAAAAGGAATGCAAAGCTGTTCTTCTCCGAGACCTCTTCTCGATGGAACTATGTGGTGATTTCGGTTCGTGTTAGTGTTCTGATGTCCCTGTCGTGGAGGATCTGCTGCAGATTATTTGATGGAGTATGATGACCTTTCCAAAAGTCTGACAAGGCATCTTACAGAATTCTGCTGCAGGAACATATCAGACCTATTCCAAAGCCTCACGAAGCCAAGGAAATGACCCAAATTTGCTTTTCGGGGGCTTTTCTATCAGATGCTTAAATTTGTTTTGTGTTATCCTATAGGTCAAGAAAAGCCTTGCTTGGGACAATGTTAAGCCCATCCTAAAACGCAGTAATGTTAAGACCAAAAAAAGCCCAACCCCCAAACCACAAAAGTAAAGGGCTAAGATATCTCAGCAGCACATGGGGAAGCAGCCAAGTTTTTTGTGCGAGCATCAGATTTTGCTCTGACCGAGTCAGTTTTATACAGCTCAGTTAAACACAGCCAACATCAAAGAGGGGATCAATAACAGCCCAAACGTGGTGTCTCCACTCAGATTTGAAAACTTATGGAAGTGCCTCCAGATTTTAGAGCAGACTCACTCATGTCAGGAAGCTCACAGCATCCTAACATTCTTCCTTGACTGCAGCAGCAGCAGCAAAACTGCAGATCTTGTTGAGAATGTTTTCACCAGAACACCACTTAAAGAGCTGGAAGTGCTTCAGATGTCAAGGAATGTGAATTCACATCACTGCCCTTTAGGAAACCTGAAAATATTGTTCTGTATCGAAAGCTGAGCGTCAAAGCTGAAAACAAAACCAGAAAAGCTCCCTTTTTGCGCTCTAATTTTGTGTCACCAGAGCTACGCAAGGTGAGGTCATTGTCAGCATCACTATATAGTTTAGACACTTACAGGAGCAAAAATAGAAATGCTCTAAGGCTCTGGGTGTATCCCTGGAGCCTTAGAGTTCAATATGATGGCCCAACTTTTCCACCTCTATCTTAGCATCCCACCGTAATCTAAAGGAGACAATTTTTTCTTACTTAAAATACTTCTCTACTTTGTTTCTAGTGGTTTGTTTGTTCTGAAAGATGGTTTGTTGTAGACAAAGATAAATCCCTCACTAATGACACGATTTTTAAGCAATCTCACCAACCAGAGGAATTATCAACTGGAAAAGCATAAACTCCTATCTATAAAGCGTTCATCTTGGTACTGCTTTTGGTGACGGGAAGAGAATAGGTATCAGAATTCTAGTAACAGGACCATGAGCCAGCAATCCTTCCAACCCCAATCAGGAAAATCCCTCCAGAACCACCCAAGTTCATTATTAAGTCAACCAGATGAGATCTGATAATAATGAGCTCCTTTAAGTTTTATCCTTTTTGCTCCTTTAATCTGATAATAAGATTTTACAATGAAATACCACTGAGGACGTACAAATCTCTTTTGAAAACCACCATCCATTACTCACCGAGGGCTAAATGTTAGCGAGCACGTGAGCCCCTTTTAACTTGAATATTCAGATTCTGTGAGTCCCCTCAAAGAACAACGATAAAGACCCTTTTTAGTTTAAAAGGGGATGTAAAGGGTTTTTCCTCTGACTTTGCTGCGCTTTGTGTTTAAGGTTCCCTCTTACAAATGCAGCCCACTGCCTGCTCTAAAGGGTTAAAGCCTCTTTGAATCTTCCTAAACTGACTTTTTCCTAAGGAAGATCTTCAAAAATATCAGGGTTGGGTTTTTTTTTTTAATTCTTTTGTTGCTCAGATATTGCTACTTCTTAAAACTGAGTGTTTAAACGATGCCACGAGGCCAATTTTTGAGGCTTTAAAATCAGAGCTTAGAGGCTCTGACTCACATCTGAAGGTTGATTTAAGTTAACCTTCAGTGACATTTTCTTCTTCAACATGTGACTTGGTCTGCCAGTGCGTTTTGTTTTGCAGTAGGATGTGTTAATAGTTGGTGAGAGTAAGAGGATGTTTAAGTACACTTGTACTTCTCAGGACGCCCTGCAACATTCAATGAGTAAAACTTCTTAAAAACTATGTCTGACTTCAGCCTCGGATGTCAAAAGGTCCTACAAAAATGAGGGGAAAAAAATATCCATCTGATTTTTGAATGCAGTGGCACTTTTTTATTGAAGTGTTTGGGTTTTTTAATTCTCCTGCCCTTTCAGGATAAACTGGCCTGCCCTGGATGCTAGTTTAATGCTGGTGATCCTCATGGAGAGTCCCACAGCTCTCCAAAGCACATTCTCCTGTGCAGTTGTGTTGTTCAGCCTGGAAGAGCAGCTCGTGAGCTGGAAAAGGCCTCCAAAAACAACTCCATCAGAGGTGCCATCTGCAAGTGGTGGCACGGAACATACAGGGCAGCCCCTGAGCAGCAGCACCTCTGTACTCAGTGAACATCCAAAGTCTGGGGCAGTGATGGAGTCCACACGTTGGTGATGCTGGAGCTGACAGTCCTCATGAACTATTTGTATCAATGTATCCAAATTAGATTTGGTGTGTTACTCTGCTAACAAATCTCTCCACTTCAGATCATATTTTGCTACCAGAAGTAATAATCAGTAAGGAGTCAAGGAGTAAAATGTAAGTGATTGCACTAAGTCTCCAACTGTTGCTGCTCTAATTAAAAGAAAGAAGACTGGACAAGAAAAAAAAGAAAAATGGACAAGAGGAGGGAAATATGAACAGGGAAACTAAGAGCTAAGAATCAAGGAAGACTGGAAAGCAGAAGGATACAGGAGACAAGGAGATGGTAACAGATAACAGAGCAGGGTGTGAGCAGGTTTCCTCTTGCTGCAGACCTTAATTGAAGGCAGCATCCCAAGGAGAAAAGCCAGGAATCTAGGAGGATAAAGTAATGAGGAGATAGGAGGGACAGGAGCTGCTGGTTAGGATGGATTAGGATAGATCTCCAAGCCCCTTCAGCATGTCAAGGAGCATCCCAATACCCCTTTTGGCATCACAAGGAGCATCCCACACCCCTTCGACACTGATACTGGTTACAGACTTTTCCATAACTGTCAGAAAGCAACTACCTGTTTTCTCACGTGTGCTGTTCAAACTGACAAAACTTGGACTGTTTTGGCCATTTCAATCTTGCTAATTGCTGTGAAGTTCTAGAGATAAACTGCTCCAGCACCACGACACGCTCTGCCAAAGAGCAAGTAGCTTTCACTCAGAAAGGTCCAAGCCCTTTCTTTCTTCTAGTACCTCATTTTCTACAAAACAAAAAAAATGGAGCAAACCCTTTAAATGCAGGTGTATGCTATGAAAAATATATCACACATTCTTCTGAAGCATCTGACAGGGCATTCGGAATCCAGCTCCAAAGTGGTATCTATAGCTACTGCCTTTGAAGTTCAAATGATCACAGGGGAGACATCCTGTCTGCCACCACTCACCCACAAGAACCCAAATCTACCAGCTCAAAATCAGTGTTTTAAACACTATAGGGTCCAGATCACTATGTAGGCATGACAGAGAGTCGTGCTGATAATATATGGTTTATAGTTATTAGAAATATTCATTAAACAACTTTTATGATAACTACTAATATTACCTGCCCTATTTTTCAATCTGACTTTTTTCTTGCTTACTACCAGTGCAGTATTTACTGAACACACAGAATTAAAATGGCAGTCTAGCTGCAGTCTTACCACTTAAGTTTCTTCATGGTTGTGGGGTTTTTAAATACAAAAAGGATCTGAAATAAGCCGATGATAAAATCTTCCTATAAATAATATCTGTTTACTATCTTTTGGGACTGATATGGACAAAGAAATTGAACCAGAATGCCACAAGAACAAATTTTCTTTGGGGAATTCATTCACATCTGTTCTTGTATGGTGACAGGAGGAACAGAAATTTAAGGGGGGGAAAAAAAAAATAGTAAAAGAATGTAATTTTCTAAAGGAAAAATGGCTTTCTCTGCTCTTTAGCTGAAGGTTCTGAGGAGTTTTCATTCTACCTAACCTGATTAGCCCAAGTCTAATAAAGAGCTAATGAAGAAAGGAAAGACTCATCCGGAAAGTTAGCTCATTTCTGGAACAGAAATAGATGGGATTCTGAAAATAGACACCTGGAAAATACACTCGCCCAGTTCTTTGTTTGCAAATCTTAATCCAACGCTTGTTGATGCTCTGTGTGCAACACTTGGCAAAAGGGCTTCTAGTCACCACATTCAGTAAAATCCTCATGCGTAACATGCTGTTGACATGCTATCCTGCTGATTGGGCAAGTCACCTGCCAAACTCCTTTCCCTTTGTCTCTGGCAAGTAGGCATTTGGCACTGACCTCATCTCTCTGGGTGAGAGATGGCTCCGGGCGCTGGAGACCCACTGGTGCCTGGGAACGGGAGCCACCCCAGCAGCTCCTGCAGCACCGACACGAGATAACTCACTAACCGAGTCACCCAGTGTATGAGCTGGGCTTATCATCTCACGTGGGAGTCGGGTTTGGAGAAGAATGAGAGCGTGTGGATTATGTTGTTTACAGAAACTCTTTGCACCCCAAGTACGGTTTCAATTTTCCCTTTGAAATTTAGATCAAACAATGCTGTCAGCATCGATTCCTTGGACGTGGGCTGGACTCTGTGGACAGCTTGTGGGATGTGGTTTTCCACGGGGCTGCGGTGGAAATCCCACTTGGTTTTTAAAGGTCTCGATGCCTTTGACACAATCCATAATTATAGTATATTAGGATTAAAAAAATAAAGAAATCAATGTAGAATCATTTGATTGGTAACTAAACAGCACCAACCTACAAAATGCAAATTAATACTCACGCCTTTTATAATTTATAATTAATCTACCCGGCACTAGCCTACGTATTTTTCCTATTTATTCAAGAACAGGCCTGATCCAGAATGGAAGGAACCGACTGGGGCTCTTTGTGACCAGTATTGACAGAACCCCCAGCAGGTTTCTCAGAAATGCACTGTGCAGCCATCATCTTCAGTAAAAAGAAATATAGAGATGGATAAAAGCATTCAGGAAGGAGATCAGATTTTCTGCAATACAATGATATCATTCACTTATCTGATTTTTCTATTCCTGGTCTTTATAGAATGGGAACTGGAGTGTAACTCCATGATGCAAACACCCTCTATTAAACAGATTAAGATCATCGAGCTTGTTTTGCTTGAATTTCTATAGCTTCAGTGCACACCAGCTAGAAGCCCTGGCCTGACAAGCATTGAGTTCTTCCAAGAACTATTTATTTCAAAGTTACAGAGCTGATGAAGGTTTTAGAGTTACAAATTCCTGTTTTTCTTGGAGCAACATCTTTAAAGATACTCAAAGAGGGATTTCTCAGCACTATTCAGAAAGGAGTCTCAAGTGATTTGCTGCTTTTGAGTGCAGAGATTGTTTTCGAATTCAAGCAAACATTTGGGGGAAAGGAAAAAAAAAAAAGGATGTGAAAAAATGCTCATTAGGAAAACAACACTAAGAATCTCTGTAGAACTATTCAACTCACTTGATTTCATAGTTGTGCTTTTAGATCCTGGAGCAGGAGCAACACACAGCACTTTTAATATAAGGACAAATGGAAAAAAAATCATCAATGAAAAAAAAAAAGAGGGTTTAAAGGGTTTGGAATAGGTTTGGAACAAAACCCCAGTCTAAGGAACGCTAAGATCTTATTCCCAAAGCTGAAGTCATCACTGCTGTTTCTCAGATTGCTATACATTTGTTTTTGTGAGACAATTCTGGCTCCAGTATGCTAGGGAAATACGTAGGGTATTCGCACTTAGACAAACAGCTATTTAGCAAAGCAGCTCTATTTACATAGTAGATGGACATGTTCACAGGAAGCATTTGATAGATGAACGCAGAGATAAAATTTCTCTGGTTTGCTGGTAGAACTGCTATGTGCTATGCATAGAAAATTACCTCCCTGTAGCTAATGTATATTTGACTTCACCTTTCGCATATTGATCGCTCTCCGAGCTGCAAACACTTAACCACGTGCAAGTGTGTGTAATATGAATAACTTTCTTTCAAACGTGCACGTCTTAAGCCATATGTTCACTGATATCCGAGCGTAAATCTGCTGGAATTTCCTATCATATACTGCAGATCAATAAACCCTACAGTATTTCAGAAGTGCTGAATGTATAGCACGTCTGATAGCTTCGGAGATGCAGATTTTCAGATGTAATTATTTACGTATAGGGTCCAAGACCAGGAGATAACCTTAAGCTTTGGTAACATTAACACTTGCAAATAATCATCACTACTGTATCGCTCTCACACTCCATAATCCGCTAACATATGTCTACATTTTCTATGTGTTTATGTAGTACTTTATATGGAAATGTTTCATTACTGCCCGCAGCAACATGTGGCATTTCTTCAAGAACATTTCAGCACCTTTTAACATGGTTTCTTCAAATGTCTTTCTAATTGTGAGGATTTCATTCTACAAATGTTATCACTGCTCAAGCAGATTAATTTTCTTAACTGCTTAACATGCACGCTCCAGGCATTTCTACAAAATGGAAAATATACAGTAGAGAACCAATATAAATAAACTATAGATCAGATTTAAAGCAGCACGGGTGGAGATAACTCCATTTTAAGATTTACCAGTCATCTTATTGTGGCATCATTTCATCTAAAATTTTTGCTTGGCGTGCGAGGCAATTTTTCAGTTAATTATTATGGTACCACTTTCTCTAAACTCAATCATGATGTTCTTAGCTACCGAAACAGTGGCTGCTGGCGCGGACCGAGAGAGTTTAAGGTGGAAAGTTTGGTTTAATTCCAGCTTTTCTGAATCTCGGTTGGTTATGCTGATATTTTTTTGCTAGTTCCTGTCTGATCAGGCATTTTCTAAAACTGCACAAAACCCAGCCAGGTGGAGAGACCTTGGGCAGGTGCAGATGCAGAGAAGAAAGCGACTCGCTAATGCAAAGGCTTCTGAGCCAGCTCACCACGGTCACGTTCAAAGAGACTTAAACTACTGACAGCCATTGCTGCTTTTGTTAAATTGCATTCAGATGTCCCTTCAGCCTTCTAAAAATGAGGGATCTGAAGCTAGCTGGGATGAACGGCTTCCAAACTCCCTTCTGTCAAACTCGGAGCAAGCCTAGACTCATTTTGAAAGGACTAAAAGCAGATGAAACCAAGCCCCAAGGTTTACCTGTTATCTGGTTGGAGGCATCACGAATCTCAGGAAACCATCGCCTGAATGCATCCTTCCAGCATCCTCTTCACCATCCAACCAGGACTAAATAGTCTGGTCTTTAGGGAGACAGAGCTTTAGCAACAGAGGACTTGTGGTTTAAGCTTTAAAGCACAGATACAGAAGATGTGGACATCGTCACTGCCCTCGCCCTCGATGCGCACAGACTCATCCTTAGCTGACATTCCTGGGGGGGATATAAAGATTCATTTAATTACCTGAAGATCTTCTAGAGGAAAAACTTGGTAGAAGAGCACAGCAGCCTCCCATCGACCCCAGAGCTGAACTGTCCACCTCAGCCCTTGCCTGCTGCTGTACCTACTCTTGCCCTGAATACATCCATCCCAGCACTTGGCAAGCTACACGGGAATTTCCCCTTTGAATAAGGAGATAGTACACAGCAATCCCTCCGAGAGGAAGAAGCTGATTTCTTTTCTAAGGGCCATAGAAATTTGTGGGTTTTTTTTTTTCCTTTTTAAGCCAGAAGAAATGCAGTTTCCCCACGGTGAGGTTTGGTACCGTTGCTGTTGGAGAGATGAGTCATTGTTTCTTTCGTATATATCATCTGAGTACCTATAACTGTCTCTCATCTAAATGTTAATTGTATCCAACAGAAAGACTTTAAATGAATACTCTGTCAATAACACTGTTATTAAAGTTGCTTGATGGGCATGGTTGGAATATTTTGTAAGATTAGAATCTGCTTCGTGCGTTTTGTTATTGCGTCTACTTTTGATCAAAAGCTTCTTGTAGAGCCTTGCTTGGCTTTTTTTTTTTTCTTTTCCTCACCACTGTTCCCTCCAGAATTCCTTACTGCTAACTTCCAACGAAGCATATTTACTATATGTCATAGTAATCCACATTTATTTGAACCACAAGCCTAAGTTTAGCTGTTAAATTTCTATTTCCAAATTGCTCAGCAGCGCATTTTATTGCCTTCACCCAGTGCAGCTGGTACCGTAAGACCTGATGGTATTAGGGGGGTTACAGTGTTAGGCTTGGTTCAGTCATCTGAAGATTTTGATTTATGCCAAAGCCACCTCTGTCTTTCTAAATGACTCTGACATGAATCATTTGGCAGCGATTCCTTGTTATTGGCCGCTCACCTACCTGAGACAAAGGGAGGCAGAAAGAAGAACCCATGTGTTCGACTAGAAAAATAGACAGAACAGCTTTTCCGTGATGCCCCGTGTGTATAACTGATTGAATTTACCACCCGAGAGGAGCAGCAGCAGCGTGCCAGCCGCAGAGGTCCTGTGCCAGAAACACCTCAGCAACAGGTGGTGGGAGCCTGCCTTTGATGGAACCGGCTTTGCCGGGCTGCCTGGAAACACGGGGAAAGTTTAAAGCACACACAGCCCATTTTGTCTGAAAAGAGCAAATAACCTATCCAAAGGCTGAAAGCCTCCTTTCCCTCCCACCCCACTCCTCCTCTCATCTCCTTTTTCTCTTCCCCCGCTGTTTCTTCAGATTTAGTCCTTTTGTTTCTTCTCCTTCAGACATCTGTCCTTTGCCTGGACTGCTGCTCAGAGCAGCTAAAGTACATATATACCACCTTACGTACAGCACGCTTTGATAGCTCACAATGAAACACCAAAGCTGAAATAAACACATAGCTGGAATAATAATAATAAAAAAAAAAGTTAAATCCCTACTTGAAAACCTGTTTTGTGTTTTCTTATTTCTTAAAGTTATTTTTAAGTGTTTAAACCAGACCAATTATAGTCAGAAACTACTTCACTTAATCCATTCCTTTATCTCCTGGGAAAAATCACCAAAGCAATTCTCAAAATGTTTAAATCCCACAGTGTGCATAAAAGCAGCGAGTAAATCTGCTCCTTCCCAGGCAAACCTTAAGGATTTCACTGACATCTTTAATTAAACTAGCAAATAGGTCGCTTTCTCTTGTATGCTGACCAATACACTGTCAACAAGGAAGGGGGGAAAAAAAAAAAAACCACCCTGAAAAGAAGGATTTGTACTGAAAAAACAGCACCAGAAACATTTGTATAATCATGATCGTGGACTGGAACAGGAATGTAATCAGGAATTATTAAACATTATCAACTACTTCCTGGCAACATATCGCTTGGATAATACTCCTCTAACTACAGTAAAGTCAGTTATGAAATAATTAAACCTAAAAGTTGGAAATAGAACTAAAAAACATCCCCACCCCAACAACCCGCAATGCACGAAGCTGCGCAAAAGCAAAGCGTGTTGATCTCTGTCAATTTATAAAGGAGGATTTAATTCCAAAAAGGGAGAATTGTGAAATCATTATTAGATCAGTAATAAGCACAGATGGCTGCAAAGGAACCGTTCTCCAACCCATCCTACCAGCTCTACCCTGCAGCACTTGAGGAGGAGAAAGTAGAGAGCAAGCAGAACTGGGATTTTAATGGGTTTTAAACACAGAAGTCTAAGTCTCCATCCCTGTATGTTACTCATTATCAGTAACACTACTGACAAAGGTACCCAACACAGATTTTAACACGATTGTATAAGCTCGTTTCAGAAGTTACATCCAATGCCACTGGGCAACTTGTCACAAACTTCCGTAAATAGCATCCCCTTACATACTTTTTGTTGGTTTTCTTTTCTTCTTGCATCAGAAAACCGATGTTCCCGGGGGGTGAAAAGGTTTTCATTGCGTGAAAAAGCATGATCCCAAAATCCTGCTCTGAGCCCTGTGGAAGAAGGATTTATGATGCTCAACTAGCAAAGATAGCAATTAGCTGGAATACTCAAGAGCAGAGAGCCTGACAATCTGATGAGTTATTCTTTTGAACTGGGGCAGCAACTCATGCATAAATTTCCTTGTAAACAATTATTACAGGAATGCACTGTAAACACAATTAATCATCTCAAGGTGTTATCTCTAGGTATTTTCCCCACAGATTATGTGCCACTTGCTCAATAAATCAAGTTTTAACATAAAGACATCAATAGCTGGTATTATTAATATTCCCATTCAACCCAACATGGTTGGGTAGAAGCTAACAAGGCTTGATTACATTCTGAAAACACAGAAAATATTACATAAAATAGGGAGAAGATGATGTGAATTGTGAAACTTTGAATGAAAATAGGATTAAAGAGGAAGCGTATGAATCAGAACCTCGGCTCAGATAAAATACGAGTACTTTGTAATTTAAAATGCATTCTCACTGATATGAATTGGAAATAGTATAGTACATCTTGTTAATAGGAATATTAAGTTTTACATCATCTTAGATAGGTGGTTCTTACAAAACAGTATTTACAAGAGCCTTACAATAATAGGCTGCCTAATGTTTCCATAAGATTTCTTCTCATGATATACACCAAACACATTTTCATCTATTGTTCGTAATTATCAGCTGGGGATTTGAGTAGCGGGCAAAAGGAACAAAAGCATCCGACTCCGTTTCATCTCTTACGGTCCACAGCGCGTTAAACAACGTGCACTCCAGATTTGTTTGAAAACCACCTTTTCAGCCAAGCTCCGAGATCCCTTTGGAGATCATCGGACGGACTTTGGCAGGAATTGAGAGAAAAATTGGTTCAGAAGAGTGGGGTGAGGAGGGCCAGGGAAGAGTCCAATGGTGTAAGAGGGGTAAGAAAAGAGGAGTTGTTGGAGCAGAGGAGAGGAGGGGCCTCGGAGAGGACCAAGGAGCATCCCTCTGGCCTGTCAGCTTTGAAATAGTTTGTAACATAGGGAAGAGAAGAGGCAAAAAAAAAAAGACATGGGAGGGGCTCACAAAAACTGCCCATAAGGACTTTGCCTCCAGGAGAGGGGACAGAAGCAGCAGAGAGGAGCTACCAAAGGGGTTTCAAAGGCAGAGGGAAGAGAAAGCGTCAACATCTGCAGTCCCTGCTCAGTTATTCCTACTTATCTTCCAGTCAACATCATTATTGCTGTTTACAAACGGAAGACACGTTTGCTTAAGCTTCTGCTACTCTGCCCAATGCCTTGTGCAGCTGGTGACACAGACGCTTCTCAGCCAAGTGAAACAGGTGACATTGGGAGAAGGAGACTTGGGCTTCTGGGTTTCCACAGGTTGGAATGAGTTCTGAACTAACCCTTGTGGGAGGGCTGTGGGTGCTGCCTTCCCCTGGAAGACAAGAGCAGAGGTCATGTCCTTGGTCTTGTCTTCACGTGTGAAACCAAAGACACCGCAGGAAGAGGGATACCAGAATTGGCATCTCCTCAAGTTCCTCTATTGATAGTCCTTTGTTGGTTCCCAGTCATCTGTGGCTCTGCAACAGGTAGTTTCAGTCCACAGTGGGGAGTCAGGGCAGCAGGGAATTGAGGTAATGATTCTTTTTTCCCCTCAAACATTTTTCAGACACTAACCCAATGTCACCTTACCTCAGATCTCCATATATTTGGAATTGAGACCACGGGAGATGAATGCAGATGCTTCAAAAGCCTTTTCATACCACTCCGATTTATTTCATAGAGCTCATTCATGTAATTTGGTGGTGTCCTGCAAGTCAGGGGCCACGGTCTTCAAGATTTTAACAAGCTTGCGCCCCTCTTCTCTTCAAGAAGCTGATCATTTTATGACCACGGTGCAAGGTACTCATTTTTCTATTCATTCCCTGAAGCAGGATGATGGCAAACGGCCAACAGACAAATCACACTAAAGTATTGGCCTGATGGTCCCGGAGATTCTTCAACTGATACTATTCAACAAGGGTAGGAGTCCTGGCTGCATTACGGTCTAGAGGGATTTATTGATTGATATGCAGGACAAAATAGCACTGCTCAAGAATTATTTCAAAGATCAGGAAGTCACCTTGATATCTTTTTTTTTCAGGGGTGTTGCCTTTTTATTTTTTACTGCTATCCGCTCCCGGTGTACTATATATCCCTTCGGATAATTCAGTGTCTGTAAAGCTACCGCTTGCGACCGCAACTGAAAATCAATGGAATGCACGGGCACATTTGTGCACGAGCAGAAAAGGGACCTATCTGGGGACATTCGTCCCTTTGCGTTGATGGGATGTCCTTACACAGCAAACTTTCCCCAAGCCGACTCTGACAAATGTAAGGGAGACAGCTGAGAGAGTCCGTAAAACACCAACAAAGGGGAGCAAAATACACTTGATGAGCTACCTCAATTCACCTTAATAAGTTCTCATCCCGGCACTATCTGGCATTGCTAATGTGCTGCGCACCCATCAGCACGGAGCAGTCGAGATGAGTTTTCTGCTTATCAATGGCTTCTTTTTCTTTCCGCGTCTGGCAAATTTCTAATAGTGGATGATTTCCTGCGTGCGTGTCCCATTTATGGTTTGTAGCACTGTATTATGATGAATTTACGCTATCAATGAACATTGCTGAAGGGCCTCATTAACTTGTGCAGGCGGTGAATTTGTATTTTTCAAAACGCCACTCTTTCTCTAAAGAAATCTAGCTGACAGTGGCAGCCGAGTACTTGACTGGTTAATAAGGCAGCTCAAAGGAAACAGCTTCACTTCACTGCGAGTTTTTGTCCTTGGTTAATTTCTCCTCCTTTCTCGACAGGTTTTGAGGATGCGGGGAGATAATATATTTCGGTTTTTAATCTCACAGGCCCGCTGACTGCGAAGATATAAACAAAAGCAGGAAGACAGAAAATTACAGAGACGCGCTTAAAACAGAACCAATAATAACAAACCTGGGGTTCTGGCTGAGATCTTGCTCAAGCAGCTCTCTACTTGGCATCGCTATGAAGTTTCTTCAAATCCTGCTAAAGCCCAGCTCTGTTTCTCTATGCCTGCAAAGTGAACAAGATAATCGTGCCCATAACGCAGGGCCCAAAAACCTGAAGGCATCAGCACCCAGCCCTCCAGACAGACTGCAACCTGCAAACAGTTCAAAAGCAAGCTTGTCAGACTAGCTGCGACATATGGAGCTACAACGAGAATATTTCCAGATATAGGAAATACCAAGCATTCTGTAAACAGAGTCGTTGGGAGTATTTTTTGCAGAGATATTTTTACGACTGGTAAGTCGCAAGAATCTGTTGGCAATATCTGCTCTCTCGGTTACCACCTGGGTTTTTCGCGGCAGAATGCGGGTGACACGCAGGCTTCCGAGAGCGTTTCTTTTTTTCTTAGCCCACGCTGTGTCTTCCAGTACTTCCTAAAAGCTTTCTGGAAGCTGTGGAGATTATGTGGGAATCTCGTTCCTTGAATACGACAATATTTAGCTATTGGAAATCTTCAAACATACCTAGATGTCAACGAAAGGCGCTGCCGGAGATGCGCCGTAGAATTATAGAATTATTTTGGGTGGAAAAGCCCTTTTAGCTCAGTGAGTCCAAGCATTAACCCAGCGCTGCCAGGGCACCACTGACCCCTGGCCCTCAGCACCACAGCTCCACGGGGGGCTTGGAAACCCC
>JANHFX010004151.1:0-11043 GCA_027560015.1 Chloroceryle amazona
GCGCCAGGGGGACCCGTGTGGTCGTGCTGTGAAGGGGCCGCTCAGGAAAATGGAGATGTACGAAGAGCTTTCGGGCCTCGCCCCGGATAGTGGCTCTCCTTTAGGGTCCTGCGCTCTAGCCAGGCGGAGGGCTCGGTGTTCGAGCAAGTGCAGGCTAGCACTGCTGGTGGGGCTTCGAGGGGGAAGGTGAGGGCCACCAGCAGCTGTCACTCCTGGTTCCGGGTGAGTGCGAAGCTTGACTGGAGGTTTTCTCTCTTGGCCCATGGGTATGGCTGGAGTTAGGCCGTAGGACAGGTGGATCCTTACTTAGGAGGCTGCTCAAGTGCAGAGCCCACGTGTCAGTGGGGCCATGCAGGGACTGCCAAGGGAAGGTGAGGGCCAGAGGCCTGGCCTCTTTTGTGTGGGAGCCCTAAACTGGAAGTTTGGGGTGCAGCCATGGAACTAACATGGCCTCCCTGGAAAGGACCAGCCAGCCCACTCTGCTCCAACAAATACTGGGATCTGAGGGAAACAAGTACAGTCAGTACATCTCAGCAAAAGTAATTGCATTCTTAAAAAAATGCAAAATCATGAAGTAATTAAAGGCATATGCATCAGTCTCGGGGCAGAGTGACACTCCATTTGAAGCTTCTTTGTAGAAGCTGCTTTTTCCTCCAGTAGACCTATTGCTTGTTATTTTCACTTCAGCATATTTTTTGATAGATTGTAATGATGGCAAACCTTAAACCTGGACCTAGTCTCGGAACTTGGCTATATCCAGTGTAATTTTGTGGTGTTCACTTCGAGTGTATTTATTTGAATAAATTCAGTTTCTCAAGTTGTTTAAGGCAAGCAGTTTTAATATAGAGAAGCGATTCTCTATCTTGTTTTGAAACAGAATTATTCTGCTTATTGGAATTTAATTATTCCAGACCTTCAGAGCACAAATTTTTTGGTTTCAGTCTCAGTGGCCTGAGCAGATATTTTCCCGGTTTGCTTGCTAGTCAAAACACCACCACAGTTTCATTTTAAACAAGACCAACACCATTTGGGGTTTTCCTTCATGTTATCTCCCGTGATACTTGAAAACAAAGGCTTCCACTTTGTAGTTAGGATGTAAGCACAGGTAAGTCAGAGTCCCACAGCAACTTGCTGCTGAGTGTCTAAGCAAGCTGTAAGTAACTGAACTGAAGAACAGCTCCAAAATACAACTTTTTGTAGCTAGTTGTGTCCACGTCTGTGTGCCAGGGAGCCAAGAGTGAGAGCAAAGCAGGCAGGGCAGGGCCCTCTCTGACGGTGGCATCTCCCATGGCACCTGAGCAAGGTAGTCAGGACAAGGTCCTGTGATAGCTGACAGCATCAGCCAGATCATTATACATGTCTGCAGTGATGAAGTAAATTTAAGGTTTTCAAGTTGGAAAACTGAGTTTGGATTAAGGTCTGGATCAACAGGGAGCATGGCCAGGTGCAAGGCAGCTGCTGGAGGGCACTGGGGATGAGAGCCTGAGCTTAAAACAAAGAAGGGAACCCCACTGGGGCCATGCAGCACAGCGGGCCCCCAACAGCCCGTTTCAAGGGCAGACGCCTGCAGTCTGTGTCTAAGCTGGCCTGGATGTCCAGCACCCAAAAGCCTGGGAGAGGTGTGGGGCAGGATATCTCCGGGCACTGTACACACATACACACGGACAGACTCACAAAATGGCCACACTGACCCTCCTGTGAGATGAAGCAAGAAAAGTGGAGACCCTTACAAAATGCAATGTCCAAAAAGGATTTTTTTTTTGTCAAGAATGAAATGTTGCAAAACTGTGTAGTGCACATTACTGACCAGGGAAGAATACTGAGTGATTTTTGCAGACCACAAACAATGCCCGTGCCTTGCCACATTCTCCTTTTCTTAAATGTTCCAGATCACTCTTGTCTCAAAGTCCTTATTGCTATGAGACAACAGTGTTAGCCACTGTTGTTACACTAAGTAACACCAAGCTCTGCCAACATAATAATGTCTCAGACTTTGATCTGTTTTGATCTTTGTCCACCCTTAAATACTTTCTCAATGAGATCCTGTAGCAATTCAACAGATATTTAAACGTAAGAGTGACTTGCAATTTCTTGCCCTGCTTTTTTTGATCAAATAAAATAGATACTACTAACTTTACTTGACTGAGTTGTCAGCAGGGTTATCAGCCTATCCCGTGGCAGTCAGACCTAGCAGAAAACATATGGTGTACATCTGTGATTGCAACAGCAGAAAGATGTTTGGGGAAAATAAATATACCTCACTTCTCCTAAACAGTAGAATTTTTAGAACTGATTATTCACTTTTAGTATTTTTTTTTTTCTCAAGTGGGACAAGCATTGTTTTTAAATTCATCGATTAAGGAATTGCAAAATGACCACTCAGAACATGTCACAGGTTTTGCTTAGAGTTTATAAATCAAAATAAAACAATTCTACCTTTCCAAATTTCCATCAAACTAGCCAGGCTTTACAGGCTCCTCGAAAAGTGGCACTCAGAGATGCCATTTAACCAGTACATCGTATGCTATTGCTGTACAAATGACACAATGACAACTCTTCGGGTTGTGAACATCCACCTGACTTTCCCAGATCTGATCCAGATATTCCATGGCTTGGGTTATGCAGTCTAGTAGTGGTTGTGTTTGTGACACTCCCTAGACTCTGCAAAACTCTGAGAAAGAAAACTCTAAAAATACACACAGTGTGCATTTCTAGAAAAGAGTGGATTTATTTAGAGATTATTTGGAAAGTTATTTTAAAGTTTGTTTGTCCAGATTAAAAGATTTGGCAGATACTTTTGGGAAGACACTGTTATGTCCACTTGTAAAATATGTAAAATAATCCACTGTCGATAAAAAAATTGTCACTCAACCTAACAATCTCTCACAAATTGATAGCATAGCTTTTCTTAGCAGTTTCAAATGTGAGGCATAACTAAAGGGGGTTGTACTGCAGATTTCTTTGCTCATTGGGCAACAGATACTGTATGTGCTAGTTCCTACTGCAATCTACTGGATGGAAGCAGAACAGTTTGTTTCCTACCCACACAGGTCTGCAAGAACGATGGTATTAACTTTGTGACTGTTTGATTTATCGTATGTCAGTTATGTGCCTAACAGTAGTTCTCAGATTGAACTGCTGTTTAGAGACCAAGCCTAAAAGCGAAGCGAGTTCAATTCCTTGCTACTCTGTTTTAGTAGAGTAGCATATCAGCTGAGTTCCTCAATAGCATTCATAGTTCAAGATAAGCAGAGCACATGGGAAGGCCATGGAAAAACTGACCCGTGCAGAAGAAGAAACCTCACTTTATTTGACATGATTTTGCCATTTGAGACAGAATGAAAAATGCACAGGATTAACTGAGTGGATTAAAGGATTCTCCTTCCACTTTCCTCATAGCTTTTGACCAAATAGAATAAAACTCCAAAGCAACGCAGCACTCACTAGGACTGATGTCGGTTACACAGAGTTGCTGTATCAGCACAGTCTTTTCCCTTCAATTGCCAGGAGCCCATCCATAAACGACTGAAGCATATCCACACTTCATTTTGGCATTTTCCTTACTAATTGTTGTCTTCACTCAGTTATACCTTCTTTAATGGTGAGTACAGCTGTGTGAGGATGTATTCTTCAACCCTGCCTAGTGCTTTGTTATTTTCTTGCCCTACATTCATAATACCTCCCAGAAAACACAGGAAGTTTGCATCAGACCAACCCTGCCCCCCATAAAGGTTCTACTGGCATCTAACATTAGTGCCAGAGCTATTTCCAAGCTAAGCCAGATAAAGTATCCAATACTGAATGCCATAGTCGCAGAAATCAAACTAAGATCCACAGTGGTACTCTTTACAAAGTCTGTTCCCCAACCACTGTTTCAGGACAGAAAAAGGATATTCTAACTATGCAAAGTCCTAAAAGAGGGCTCATTTTCATTATAATGTTCATGCCAAAGTGAAAACTACCTGTGCTGTAGTTGCTTTATCACACAAGTAGATTTCCGTAAGCCGGCTGCAATATGAACTCAATTCCACAGACTTTGTTTCAGGTGTATAATGCATAACCAAGAGATTTTAAGGCCCTGTAGATCTGCAGTGTATGCAAGTCTCATCTTCAGTCAAAGCTCAGTGCACACATGCAATTAAAATCTACCTTTGTACCTTTTCTATTGAATGTCCTTATCTTTCTATATCTGCAGCCATAATAAAACATAATTTATTTGCAATGTGTTTCCTTTGATGTCTTTAGTGCCACCAACTCAAGCAGAGTGCTGAGTGGGTAAGACGAGGGAAAAAAGTCCTCCAGAAATTAGAGGAGGACACGAGCAAGAAAGTGCAAAGCAGCTTCAACAAGAACAATGTTTGCACTGGAAGAAAAGCAGTTTAACATCTCCCTGCATAGTTATACTGCACATCCAGGGTTCTGATTCAGCTCCTCACAAGCAGCAGTGGTGTGTAGGACGCTGCTGGGGACGGGTCCACTGTGACAGGATGCTCTGTGTGTTGTCCTTGCCATGACTGCTGGGCTTCAGCACCCTCAGCACCTGATCATCTTCCCAATCAGATGCTCTGGTATGCTGTGTGCTTGTTGTGGCAGTAAATATCACAGATCTTTGTGGATTGATGGCACTAACCCTGGAATATTTTAGTTCCTCACTCTGCCTGTATGATTTCTGTTACAAAGTTCTAGCATCCATTGTCCTCACTTTCAGCTCTGTGGCAGTACCCACAGAGATTTCATAACCGCCTAAGACAGCTGTGAATCAGTGGGAACATTTTGATGCCAGCCGTGGTTCTCCAAAGGTGAAGCAGCATAGTGTGATGGACTAGTTAGCAGGCTGTCCAATAATGTGCTTTAAGTACAGTGTTACAACAGATGGATCCCAGCTATAATGCTCAAAGCTGTAGCTGTGAAACCAGGATCTTGGTTAATGCTGATGAATCTTTAAATTATTCTTCCTTCCATTCATCTGCCATAGAATTTCCTGCCATCAAGAAAGATTCCACCCCCTGCCTCCATCAGAAATTTGACAGCAACACCAACAAAGTCGATGGCTATTTTTTAGCACTAAGGCCATACTAGAGAGGAAAACTGTTTTAAGGCTGGAGAATTACCAGGTTCAAAAGTTAGTTTGAGGGTTGTTTTAGTCCATAGTCTTCTGTTTTGCTGTTTGTATTTATTCTTCTCCTTGCAAGAGGAAGCTCCTTCCAGAGCAAGCAATTTGTCATGTGGGTCTCTCTTCCTCACCTGTCAAAATGTATTGCCTTTATAATTTATATTTCCTGAGCACATTGATGTATCAACATGCATAACAGTAAAGTGAGTCTGGAAGAAGTGGTTTACACTTTGGTGCAGGAGGCAGTGAAGTTTGTGCTACTCTTCACCTAAATATAATAAGCAGGTGAAAGATTTGCTCTGTGGATAAATAGCTAAGAAAAGCACCATCATATTTTGCAGTTTCTGGACAAATTGAAGTATTAAGTTATGCTTGAAGACCTCATGTTTATCAAACCATCCTAACAAGTAAAAAAAAAATGTTACAGGAAGCAAAATGTCTCACTAACCTATTTACCATCATTAACTTCAGCTCCTATCAAGATGGGCAACAGAAAGTAAACCAAGCAGTGCACAAGTACTTCTGTGCTGTTTGGCCGACTCTTTGAAGTGACGTAAGCATCCAGTGGACTTTGTCCATATTTGTGACTGAATAGAAGCACAAATTCTACCTATATGTATCTAAAGCATGAGCTGAAAGCACATAAGGAGCTGAGAACGGCTAAGGGAAGATGACTGGATCATCAACATGTTTCACAAACAAGTTTTCCAGGACCTACAGAAATATAATATAGATGACTTTCTGGGCTACTTACTGAGTTTGCATCCAAGGTCAGCTTCCTAGGTAAGGCCTATCTGCCAGGCTGCTTTTCCAAATACTGTCAGTCAGGAATGACTATTGCAAAGCCCCATGTCCTGCCTGCTGGAGCTTTACAATTTCACTTTCTGTGAGTTTAAGTTTAGTTTGCATTTTTGTGTGGGAAGCTAATGAATTATACAATTGCACAGATGACCTGCTGGATGACTGCAATACCACCACACATAAATATGTCCTTCATTGAAATGAAGGAACAGGAGGATCTTGGGAAAAATAGCTAAGATAAGAAATCCATCAGTATGTGGAATTATTAAAAGCATATAGGGCTGAGAAGTCTCAACGTTCTTCTATATGACAATACACAGCTAATACAATTGGTCACAGAAGGGACAGAAATTCCACTTCTTCTTCAAAGACTATACTTTTCTGAATGGAGGATCTGGTGGGTGATGTGAAACTCAAGGGCTGCAGTGACCATGAAATGGTGGAATGCAAGATCCTTAGGGCAACAAGGAGGGTGTGCAGCAAGGTCATGACCCTGGACTTCAGGAGAGCAGACTTCAAGCTCCTGAGGGATCTGATTGGTAGAGTGCCATGGGATAAAGCCCTGGAGGGGAGAGGGGACCAAGAAAGCTGTTTGGTATTCACTGACAATCCTCCAAGCCTGGAAGTGATGGGTACCAACAAAGAGGAAGGCAGGCAGGAAAGCCAGGAAGCCTGCATGGATTAACAAGGAGTTCCTGGACACATATAGATGCAAAAATAAAGTCTACAGAGAGTGGAAGCAGAGACAAGTGGCCTGGGAGGATTACAAAGAGGATTCCCCTCTCTAGAAAGGAACAGCAAACCTGTTCCTCAGGGATTGGTACCAGGACCAGTGAATTTTAACACCTTTGTCAGTGACATGGACAGTGGGATTAAGGGCAGCATCAGCAAGTTTGGGAAGCTATGGATGTTCTGTCACTGGATGTGTTCAAGCCCAGGTTGGATGGGGCTTTGAGCAACCTGGTCTAGTAAGAGGTGTCCCTGCCCATGGCAGGGAGGTTGGAACCAGATGATCTTTAAGGTCTCTTCTAACCCAAACCATTTTGTGATATGATTCTATGAATGATTAAAACAACTAGTGGAGAAAAGCAATATTGTGAAACAGAATACAAGGAAAGACTGCTTCTTACCAAAGGCCATGAAAATAGTAGAACAGTGTTTCTCAGGATATCTTAATGCTGGCCCAATGATGTTACATGGCTTTTCTAGGAAGCAAACATGATTTGAATAATTAACTTGATGCAGGCAGGTTTTGGTTTTAGAAATAAATACATGAAAATAACTTTGTAGAAAGAATACATGTAGGGAGATCCCATGCTCTAGAATAATGCCATATTAAAAAGGCCATAAACAATAAGTCCCTAATAAATGTTCTTATTTTCATGAATCCTGAATTTGATTCAGGATTTCAAAGTGATCTTCACTTGGAAAACTGCCTCACATTAGGTCCTTACTGTGCAAATATCAGCTGCATATGTCATTGGAAAAACACTATGTGCAACAGGTTCAGAACCTGAGGGGAAAAAAAAATATTTCCTTCAGTACAAAATAGGGCTCACAGTCCTTGCATGGCTATTGCTAAAAACAAACAAACAAAAACCACCAAAACAAAAAGGCCTTGTAAAAAATTTATGTTTCAGGATTTAATCAAACATGACTATTACAACCAGACACTCACAAAGTATAGACTGCACATTTTTCTTATTGTGAAAGATTTTCCTACCTTTGAAGCAGCTGTGAGTTGTCATACTCTACCACTTCACTAGCTTCGTAAAGAGTTCCACACATCACAGGCATCTGCAGTTCCCATCCTTCTCATGGGATTTGGGCTGGAAATGAATTCCAAAAACAGAAGTGCACAGTTTTGCTGGCTTCTTGTGGACACGTGCAAAAAGTGTGAATATCAATGCAAATACTGTTTGGAGATTAGCTAACATCACTTACCCCCTTTCATCACTAGCTTTTGTTGAGGGGCTCCTGGCTGTATCCATCACTACTTTTCAGCAGCTATAATAATAATAATAATGCAACAGTGATGAGCTTGCACAATGTTTTTTACAAGGTGCATACCTTCATAATCCTCCTCTAATACCTGGCAATTACACTGATAACAGTTTTAGCCGTGTGAGCTCACAGTTGAGCTTCCCACATTGTGCCTGCAGCCTACAAGTGGAAATCTCACCCTCTAATCTAACAAGATGTCAGCATTGCACGGAGGGTCATTCCTCACCAAACTCCTTGCCTGGCATTTCATTTGTAGGATGCTGCTGGTTGTCCACACTCCTTATGTGAACCAGGTGTGTTAGGTAATGTATGTGGCATGTGCAGCTACACATGTGGTATGTATATGTCAGTGTACGTGTAGAGTAAATATCAGTTATATGACCTGACTTTACTGGGAAAATTTAGGCATGTTCTCCATTCATGCTCATCCCATCCAGACATTCTCGCTGAAGACAGGAGAACAGTGGAGACATTTGAGTCTGTCTTTAAAAATAAACAGTGGGAACAAATAGAGGGACAGAGTCTCTCAAACAGCCTGTACTTTCAAAAGAAGGCCACAGGCACAAAATCACTTGGGACCCTTGCCCAAAATGGACTCTTGAACGGGACAAAATATATGGTTTGAGGTGTAGCAACTTATTTATTTCTCTCTCTGTAAATACTGGTGCTAGGACACTATCACCTACTCAGGTGTTTACACTCCAGCCTGTTGACAGGCAAGGTGGACAAGTGTGGCTTAATCACACCTTGTTCAGCAGAATGTCACCAAATACCAACCAGACATGGTGGAAATAGTTTAACAACTGTCCAAGTTGTTCACACAAGTCAAAAGAAAAAGAAAACTAAGCAACATGCTTGGCTGGTAAAATTACCAGAAAAAGTGTCATCACTGGTACCTCAGCTTGCAGGGGCTCTCCAGGGTGGCACAGGTTTTTCGTATGGCCCCAGACCCTAGTGTGCACTGGTTAAGCAGGGCACTGATGGTTTCATATACATGGGGAGTTTATGATTTCTGCCATGGAAGAAGAAAATACAGCTTATTCAGGAGGCTAAAGTGGGAAGGCTGACACTGAAAAGAAGAGTATGCAGAACAACTGTGCTGTTTTTTAAGCTCAGCAATCCAGCTTAATGAATATCTTCCATTATTCAGGCCCCAATTACATCTGCCATCAAGACAGAGTTCATCTTACCTCATGGTGGCTCTATGATACCTAGGTCACTAAATCTGATCCCAGGTCCCTCTGCAAGCAGTGGGAACATATCCTCTTCCAGGCAGCTGGAGCATGACTCACAGGCATTGCCATCTTTGGCAAAGGATTGCCATCTCCAGTGCTAAGAAGAGCCCACAAGGCTATCTTACACTTACATAATTAATTCTCAGATGCCTACTTTTAAGTGAGAAGGTTTCCTCCACAAAAAAAAAAAAAAAAAAGTTGTTTCAGTGATGTTTATGTATGGACAAATACTGTCTGCCTGCTCCCACTGATGATCACAGTACTGTAAGCCCCATTTCTTCCACCTGAATGAAGTATTAGTCTATGGGAGTTAGAGCTACAAGTGTGGTCCTCTGCAAAACAGACTATAATCTGTGTTGTATCTCTATAGCAACTAGAACAATGAAACATTTATTTTCAGAAGGAAGTGATACAAAACATTAACTTTAAAGCAAGAAGCAAGAAAGTTGCAACGGCTCATTTTAGCTTCATTAAAATGACAGGGCTTCCCAAGAAATACCTCCACTCTGATGGAGTCTTCTTTGAAATCCAACCCAGTTCACTTGTTTCTAATGGCTACAGCCACAGTGTGGCAATGCCTGGAGCCTAGGGTGAACTTTTCACATCAGCTGCTCTGTGAAAGGCATTGGCTTCTGGATGTAGACAAGCCACACAGAGATTTACACCCACACTACAAGACTGCTAATTTAGCCTGCTGAGATCCTGCTTCCGGCAGCTGATTGACTTGACTGTTCCAAGTAGGTCATTCAAGACTACCCATGCTCTTCTAGGCTACAACTTGTAGTGCATACACAGCCTAAAGAATCTGCAGCATTTCAGTAAAAATACCAGTTGTACTTAATACACCTGCACCCTGGTTACATTTAAATAAACATAGGCCTGTCTGACTCCTGGGACATCCCCTTACTGTTTGTGATGATAGAGCAAGAACAGAACCCAAGTCAGTTGCAGATCCTCCCCCTGAGAGGTCACAGCTGTGAGATGTCGAGTCCCTAGCTCCAATCCAGAAAAGCACATGGTCCGTTTACACGAGCATTCTGTGACAGTGACCATGTGCTTAAGTACAAACCTCCATTTTGGTGGCTGCTAGAGAGGATGCTGAACTCTTAACATGCTGTATAATGTGTAACACCAAGAGCAACATTAATACAAAATACTGTACTTAAACGTCTCACCTTTAAGGTTTTCAGGCCTTCAATCTAAAGGACAGTGCTGAACTTTATCAATGCTCAAAAACTACATTCAGCAGTGATTTTTATATTAACATCTGCCTTTAGGTTTTACAGTCTAGGTTGTTCCACAAATACAGAGAATTGGACCTGGGGTTCAACTACCAAGGCCACCAGCCCCACTAACAGGACTGACAAAACAGACAGAAAGATTCAAAGAGTGTGTCATTTCGGTGCATGTCTGAGATTTGAAATATCCTTTCTGTGAGATTCCACCACCAGTTAATTTCCAGAAATCTTTTTTTTATGAAAAAAAATTTATATATTTAAGGTATGGGGATAAGTAGTAACACTGCATGAAGCAGAGAACGAGCTGCTGGGAGATATGTAGCTGCAGCACCAAAGGCACAAAACTGTGCAAGAATCTCCTGTAACTGATGACTTATTAAACTTAGGTGTGCCTAAGTCCAGTCAGCACATGGGGCCCTCTACTCTTCCCCTCAGGAGGGAATCACCTACAAAAAGGACCCTCCTTTTTTTCTTAACACGGGCAGCCCTAATGTGTGGGGTTGGCTGACTCACTCCAGGCAACCCACGGTCGGAATTTCGTCTGTGTCATTTCCCCCACCTTCCAGTTCCAGAACCCCGTACCTCCTGTTCAGGGGCAACTGGGCAGGTGAGGGAGGCCGGGAGCGGATTCTCCTGCCCCGCGCGTGGGCCG
>JANHFX010004152.1:0-19567 GCA_027560015.1 Chloroceryle amazona
AAGTTTCAGTAATAGCCACTATGTCATGGCTTTCCAGCAGCACAGTGGCCCTTAATTCATCCTGTTTATTGCCCAGGCTGCATGCAATCTCATAGAGGCACTACAACTGGGCTGGCCATGTCATCCACTTGTGCAAATCCCCTTTGAGTCCCTTGGGATGTCCCAGTGCATGGTCCCTGGCTTGCCTCAGAGCAACTAGTTGATGATGCTCAGAGAAATGGCCCTTCAGCTCCTCTCTGATGCTGGACCTGGGTGTAAGCACCCCATTGCCCTTCACAGATGGCTAGAGTGGTCTCCAGTTACCACACATAGGTCTGACTGCTGCGGCCACACCTTTGCTCTGCACAACTGGCATGAACAATGTCACTCCCCAGCACAAGTAGAAGGTAGTTTTTAAGGGCTTAAGAGGTTTCTTTTAAGACTTAGGTATTTTTTTTAAGAATAGTAATGTTTATTGGGCTTGGCTACTTGCTCTAATTTATAAAAAAAAGACAACTCTGAATGTTATTTTTTAATATTGTGAATGAGGCAGAATTTTCATCCAATTAAATTTCTGTCATAAAAGTCAAAGTGCTCACCCAGTCCATTATCCTTGTAAGTATTTATTAGTATTTAATAAATGTCAAGCCTGGAAAATGGAGTGAGATAATGAGGTTTTTATTTCAAACCTGTTTTAAGAGCTACTGATTTCCCATTCATGCTAAGATCTCACTCTTTAACAATTGTATTTGTACCTGATTCTGCAAACACATGAGCACAACTGTAACATGGTGCAAACAGGCAGCTTCCCCTTGTGCAGTATAGTCATAGGTCCCACTGCTTGCTAGACTACAGCCTTATTTTGTTTTTGCTGAAGATTTCTCATGGGCACATCACACGTGTTCCTTGTGCATACCAGATGTACACACTATTAAAAGGGCAAATCCTACTTCTTTGTTGTTGTTGTTTGTTTTGGTTGGTTAGTTGATTGGGTTTTGGTTGGTTTTTTTTTTCATCCTCTCCATGTACAACCTAATCCTCACAGGTAACAGACAGGATGGATAAAGTGTGAAAAAAATTTTTTAGAAAAAAAGAGATATTGTTTAAAAAGTATTTTGAAGTTATTAATACATAAATATTCACTAATGTTTTTGTGGAATACAAGTAGAAAGGAGAATATAATACTCAGGATCTTTTTTTGGGCAAACAAAGACTTCATCTCTACACAATGTTCATGAATTATATTTTCGTTGGGAATGGAGAGCTCAAAAATCTGTCCAGAGAGGGTGTTTCAGCAGCTAATCACAGGAATCATTCTGCTGGGAGAGTCTTGAAAGTATCCCAAGTGCTCTAAGAACCTGAATTTTCTGGTCATTCTTTGATACGTATCCAAACTTCTTGAGATTATGAAGCTAGGCTGCAAACAGAGTAGCTAAGCTCTGCTTTGGGTGTTGTTTCTGTTTCTTCCTGCTTCTGTCTAAATCAGAAACAAACATTAAAATAACAATTATCTCAGGCAAGCCTGACAAATTTTCTGGTTTCTCCAGGAGCTTGGTGATTTTCACCTCTTTATATGGGTCTAGAGGAAACCCCAGCTACATGATGCTGCTTCTAATGACAGGCTTTAACATTATCATGGAAGGGCAGATGCAGCCATGATTCCACATATGGTCAGATAATGACTACTGCTCTCTGGAAAAGAGCAATACCTCACCGTAACAGTTAGAGCTGCTGTGGGTTTGTATTCATCAAACTAATAGGAAACACAACTTTTTATTTAATGGATGTGAACCTGATTATGATTCTGCAAATACTATGCTTTTCTAAGCAAGTTTTCTTGTTTGAATGGTTTCTTAATACTTCTAACTTCTGTGTATTTCTGAGAAAGGTCCACAGAGGTTATTTATTAAAATAAGAAATATTACTTTCTTCCATATGAGGATAAGCAATTCCAAGCCAGGGAAGACAAAGGCAGCACAGAGCATCTGGTGACAAAGTCCTTTGTTTTTAAATAAATAATTAAATAAACATCCTTTCAACTCAATGTTGGTTTTCTTTTGTTTCCAACAATAGATGAGACAAAACAAGAGTCAGATAATTGCTGTTTGATTTAGCTAATTCTTTTTCATCTTTAGTGACTCTAAGATGGTCAGCTAATCAAACTAGTGTTAATGTCTTCCCCATTGGTCAGCCTGGGAAAACCAATGCCCTGAAATTTTAATGTTGTATCTCTGCTTTTAACTAGTGCTTGACTGATGTTGAGAAGACTAAATATATGTAAAGTACTAAATTTCTGTATTTCTGTGCCATGTGTCCTGAATACACCAGCTATCTTTTTGAAAATCAGTGGGTTTTTGCAGAAAAGCAGTCCTTCACATTCCCCAGCCAGCCATTTTTTTCTCAGACTGCAAGGGCTGTGCTTTGGCCAGGTTTGTGGAAAGACCCTGAATAGTGCTCTAGGAACTCTTGTCTTCTTTGGCTGAGCATTTAAGGCCAGACTCACCCTCCTTCAACTAAATTGCTGATTTTGCTAAATTCCTGAATCATACTTGGGCTTTTACCACCCTTCTTAACATCACATCCATACCTAACATTGTTGCAATATCACCATGTGCTGCAGCAATGGAAACTTGCTGTGTAGGCAGGCATCTGGATGTTCACCTCTGCGCCATTTGGTCTTATGTGTTAATAGTAAGAATGACAAAAAGCTGCAGTACTCTGAAGAACAATAGATAAAAAACTTCCTGGTATAGATGTATCCTGTCAAGAAAGCACTCAGGAGTCAATTTTCCAAAGTAATAAATTAGGAATATGTATACTAGGTTGTGGAAGTAGAACCAAATGTAGTTCAGCTGATGATTTAATAATTTAGTAGTTTGGTTACAATATAAGTGCTTCACTCTCCCTCTTTAAAATCCAGGAGAAAACATTTTGATTCACAGCTGGTGTGTGCATGATGATGACAACAAGCAGTAAGTCATTAATCTGCAGATACTTGCTTGTATTGATTGCCTGTGTCCTACTGTTCAGAGTCTGCACAGAGAAGTAGTGTGAAAGGGGAGTGAGTTTGCAGTACTCTAGCTGGCTGATCTGCACTGTTTCCCAGTGGCATATATATAGTGACTATTATGCTTGAAATTTTCCAAGTGGAGAAAACTACTTCACACAAAGGTGTATTTACATTGCCGTATTAATACCTGTGAGTGGTATCAGAAGAGAGTTGCTAAAAAATTTCACAGTCTAGTATACTAAAATTTCTTCACTTAGGAAGGGCTCCATGCACTACATTATTGGCAGCCTAGTGTTTCAAAACCAGGATGGATATATATCATGTGCATTTGGACAATCTGAAAAAAAAAAAGAAACATGATCACAGCTGATATTAAACATCATCCATAGGCAGTGTCTTAGTGAGATGCATATTGTATAACTTGATTAATAATTGATTCCTTTCTTGTGTTATGAGCAAACCATACTATGCACACATATTCAGACGACTTCTCCAGACAGGTTATTATCCTTAGGTTTTGACTGTGGATAAGACTATCCAGAATCTTACCATTTTAATTTGTACTACTTATTCTCTTTTATTCATCTCACATATGGTGAAAATAGCTGAAGTATTGAATTTTAATAATGTGCATTTGTATCCACTCTCCCAGAAATTACTGAGTTGTTGTCCAAGATTGGTCTGTCACTAATGCACATAAAATAGCATTGGAACATGGGCCTTACACAGGCATAGCTCCAGGTAGTGCAGAATGGTGTGGTTTCGAAAGGATACAGTATAATCCTTCTTCTGGACAATGAGATAAGTTTGTAACTGTATGTTTCATGTATGGAGTTTATCTCTCCTTACTTAACCTTGTACTAATTCTGCATCCCCCAAGTGCAAGGGCTGTATTTTTATTCAGTCATGCCTTCAAGATAAGGAAAGGGAACACTTATTCTATTTGCTCACATCTATTTTAATATTTTTATAGGATAATAACAACCTTTCTCTGACTGAATGTTTTTAAATCTACTATAGTACAAGCCTATTAATAAATTCCCACAAATAGGGATGGTCAAGCAGACAGGTAGGCAGTTACTCCAGAAGAGGCTTGTCCTCAGTATTATCAATGTCTGCTGGTTCCAAGAAAGCAACCCCCATGCAACAACAGCTCTAGCTCACCTGCCTTTGCTCACCAAAATAAACACAAATTCAGACAACTAGGACCTACTATATTTAAATACATAACCTTTAACTATGAGCTAACTCTTTATCTGCAACTGAAATGCAGCTTTGGAGATGCAGCTTCAGCTAAAGAAAAAAAAAACAAAAACAACAAACCAACAAAACAAACAAACACAAACAACAACAAAACACAAACAAACAAAACACCCAAAAATAATTTAAAAAACCCAAACAAAACAAAAACAAACAAACAAACAAAAAACACAACCCCAAAAAATCCCCACATCCCTCTCATTTCCACATTTAGGAAGCTCACATTCAGGAGTATGATCTGCTCCACTGCTCTGTGCAGCAGTATTCACTTTAGCACATTATACTGGTGTTTTTGCAGAAGACCCATCTGAATCTGGTGAAACTATAAGAGGCAATTGCCACATTCTGATAGCTGCCTGCAGAGTGTGGTGGTTATAGAGGTTGACTTATCCATCCATCCATCCATCCATCCATCCATCCATCCATCTATCCATCCATCCATCCACCCATGCTAGAAAGGGACTTACTGAGAGAGACTGAGGAGCAGTGACAAGGCAACATTTGACAACATACAGTATCAACCTGTTGTGCATTTTCTGTGAGTGAGCAGAGAGTCTTCACTCTCCACTATATTCAGTCCAGGAATTTTCAAACACATTATATGTATATTCAGATGTATTGGACATTTAAAAATAACATTAAGATATGCCCATTAAAACTTTGAAGAGTCAATTATTTTCTTTCTGAAAAGAAATCAAAATCTACCATTCAACATAAGGTCTTTTAAAAAGCATTCATAAGGGCTTACCACAAAATATTCTGTCTCCTAAAAAACACTGTGCTCTATTGCACTTCAGAACTGGATATTTGACGTTTGAGCATCAGCTGAGTGTCTCAAAGCCTTGCTGTTCCCTAAAGATATTTTCCTTTATTAAATACACCTGTATTATTGATGTTTTCACATATTTTGATAATACTGCCTTTGTGGTCGAGAGAGGTATTTATCTACTCCCATAGCAAACTGAGCAGCTTCCCGATGAATCATTTTCCTCTCTTTCTTTGAAACACCAAGGAATCATTATGACAGGGAAAGTGATGAATTCAATTTGTCCTTCATGTTCAAGGCTACACAGTAAGTTGTGGTACAGTTAGTCACTATCGTGAGGAGACAGCAAGCACATCAGGATGTTTTGCAATTAGTCTCTCAGAGCCAGTAATTGTACTTCTTGTCCTCTGAATGTCAGTTAACTGTCTTTTCAAAAGAATTCGCTCCTTATTTAATTGCTTCCATCACTTCCTCTTCTTTTTGCCCTGACTACTTTGCACTGATCACTTGTGTTCAGCATGGTTTGCGCAGACCCAATATTAAAAGAGGAAGGGTCTGTAATGTTGTATAGTTTTGTGTTTCTTCAAAAGATCCTTTTATGCATCATCATTACCTATAAATCTCTGTAAAATAACTATAAAATATTTTAGTCTGTCATAGCAGGGAAGGGGAACTTTTAAATTTTTAACAATCATGATGGTATTTAGCCTGAATATGAAGTAGCCAGATCAAGCAGCTAGCACTTACTAGAAATTTCATCCTTGGAGTCATTCAAGGTCAGGCTTGATGGGGCTCTGAGCAGCCTGTCCTAGGTAGAGATGTCCCTACCTGAGTAGGAAGGTTGGACCAGATGACCTCTAGAGGTCCCTTTCAGCCTAAAACTTTCTATGATTTATGAAATTGTTTCATATATATACAATACCTACATTGCCTCTTAGCGACTGGCTTTTACTCTGGCCTACCTCTTCCTTTAGTCCCAGAACTATTCCAGGCAGTAACACTTTCAAAGTGATGTGTTAGGGCATAAGCAAGGCAATTTGCAGTTTCCAGAACAACCCAGAAACTATAGCAGGTGGGAGCATTCATGAGTAAATGTGACTCAGGTAACACCAGCTACTGTGGCCAAGTCTAAGACAAAGACAATTGTCTCAACTCATATGGGGTAAAAATATTAATGATAAAGATGGTGATGATAATGATGATGACGATGATGATGATAATGATGAAGCCAATTTGGTCTCGAGGAGTAAATTCACAAAATTCAAAGCCATCCATGTAAACAGGCCAATAAATCAAATTATATTGTGGAAAAGTACATAACAGCAGTACAGCACAGTGAAGTGCATATGTAGAGGATCAGTGACCATTCATATGGGGACATACCACAGGGCTTCCTACCTCAACTTTCCACTTTTGCATCTGTGCTACCAATTAAAGTTCAACTGAGGAGAAGATGCAGCATAGTGACCTTTTGCAGATGTGAAACATGCTGTGACTGGGAATAATGGCTGAGGATAAGAATACCATAGCTTAAGAAATTGTATGGAAATTGTATGGCTTAAGAAATTGTTATGGCAAGCTGCTGAACTAAATGACATTGCATCATATTCATAATTCAGATGTATGTTGTGGAGGCAGAGTAAACACCTGAAAGATCTAAAATGGAATGGAAGATATCTATCACTTATTCATTATACTTTCAGGTAGATAAAATTATATTACTGAAAGCTACACCGTATGTACATGTTATTGTCGATCAGTATTAAATGCAAGGTGAGACAAAAAGAGCTCAGTGAGGCAAAGTCAGTTGTTGAGCCAAGTTGCTATATCAATATCCAGACGTACGTATGTGGTCACTCAGAATCACATTTTTATTTCAGAGTTTTCTTTTAGTACTGAAATCTTACATACTGAAATCACTCCTTTAAGTTTAGATTCAGTTTAAAAACTGGAATCACATAATTTTTATAATATGTGCATATAATAGATGTATCTATAATCTGGTTATCTATGGAATGTATGTGTTCAAAGTACATTGGAGATGCTATGCATTGAGAGTGGGTTCTTTTGTATATGATTTTTGCTTTTGTAATACTAAAACTGCAGTCATATCTATGATGAAAATCTACTGTCAAAAAAGTACATAACACTGATATGATTGGGGGTTTTGGTTGTTTTTTGTTTTGTTTTGTTTTGGGTTGTTTTTTTTTAATTTATGAGAGATATTCATTTAGGTTTCTGAGCAATTAGTTCAAGTTTAGATGCTTCTTGATATTACATTAATTCCTGATTAACTATAAAGATGGTAATATGTACAACTGTTTGCAATATAAATGGTTCACATAGCATTCTCAGTAAAGCAGAAATGTTGACTTTCTCTCTCTCTGTTGGAGAAACAGTTGGGAAGTTCTGTTTAGAAAAGAAAGCACACCTTCCCTAAAGTGACATCATCCCCTTAAGTGACCTTGTTCATTTGAACCACAAACAGGAACAAGGAATAGTATGCTAGTCTCTCAGTAGGCAAGGACATTTCAGAAAGAATTTACTGCCTAGATTTTGCCAAGGGCAGTGAGGAAGCAAGGCCTGAAGTTGTGTGAAGCATGGTGAAATTTTGACACAGTGCCTTCCTAGAGGGCCTATGCCACCATAAGTAGTTGTGAGCCTTGCAACACTTTGTAAACTTTTGTAAAAGTTATTTTAAAGGTGGGAATAAGTGGAAAGGTAAATTACAACTCCATTTTCAGCTATGGTTTCTCTTATTTTTGAAACATTCTAGGAGAAATCAAGGGAAGGTGTTTGTGTACCACATCTCTCTGACACAATGTCATTCCTCTCTGACCCCATGTCATTCCTGCAAAGAGTTTTCTTCTGTTTTTTTTTTATTTGTTGTTGTTGCAGTGGCTATTTTTGAAGGGCAATGAGCTTGGCTCATTTAATGATGAAATCCAGACTCTTTCAGATCTGAAGGCTTCTCTCAGGAACAAAATCTATGCGGTATAGTTTTCATGTTAGAAAGATCTCACTGGGAATTCACCCTTACCCTGTCTCCTCATTGCTTTGACTGGAAGCTCAGGCAGAGTCATCAGTCAGATAAAAGACCATACTAAATGTCTTCCAACTGACTCTGGAAAGTCTAGTATGGTAAGTTAATTCCCAAATAAAGCACTACAGATCGTCTTTTGGATGTTTTCGAAAGTAAATATATTCCTATCTGGAATCATTGTTTTCATGGTAAGTGATTTTCTGGGGCTTAATACATTGTCCTATCTTTTAGACAAGCTTACCACTGGGGTAAAGAAGCAAGCATATATGTTTAGGTATTTCCAATGTCTGAAGTATTCTAGCTGATGTAGAATGTTTATATTTTCTAAGATCCTCTTTGTCATGTAGTGATGTTCACCAAAAATGTTGGATGAATCCATAGTCTTACTATTTCTTTTATAATGAACAATGAATTACTACAGAAAAAAAAAAAGTGGGAGGTTTTGATATGTATGGGGAAGCATGACTGAAAATTCTTGCTCTGAAAGCATAATAGATGTTTTCACCCTTATCTTTTTTTTCCTCTTTAGATCAATTTCAATGAACTTGGACAAGAAGACAGCAAGAAAATCATACTGGTATGTAGGAGGATTCAAAAAGAACTTCCAAAATATACAAAACCATTAGTTGAGCAGACGTTTTCATTAATTCTAAATGCGGTTGCAACTGTGACACAATGACTACACTTTGCACATCAACAACCTGATTCATATTGTCAAAACACTGCTGTATTGAAGATGCTCAGATATCAAGTAAAAACAACATCATTGAGTCAACATCATTCCTGAAAATATTTATACATTGATGGTTTTAAGTGTGTACAAATCACAGGGAACAAGTCCCCCTGCCTCACTCTCAGATCCCATCAAGAGTAACTCCACTGAGGAGAATGAATATACTTTCAACTTTACAGACCTGCCATACCTGCAGTGATTTCACAGACAGCAATGACTCATACAAAAATGCAAGCAAAACTTAGTTGTTTAGGCATTTCTTTAAGTCTTTGCAGATGTTTGAACTCATTGCTCTCAAATTCAGGAGCCCATTTTACAGGTTTTGGAGCAAAACCTTCTTCCCATATTGGAGAGTTGGATCTTAAAAAGGACAAGCTTGGTAATGAGTACTTAAAACCAATGTCCTGTGTCAAGTGTATGGCTGTAGAAATCTAGAGAAACAGTTTTACAATTCTCCTAGATTTTTCTTGCTCCAATCCAATTGCTATCAGAAGCAGGGTTTGTGCATCCCTGTATGGAGCAGTGAGCCTATCGTTTGCTCCACAGAAGGACATTCACACACTGCTGTGCTGTGAAGATATTGGGCATGAATCTCCTGGATCTCATCCAGGCATTTTTGTTAAGTCCAAGTTACTGAAGAGAGAGGATCGAGATCATTTTTGGGAAGGTAGGTGGGTATGGAAAATTATAACGCATTTCACTCGAGGGAATGGTCTTGTAGTGAATAGCAGCAGGAGTGTTAAAAGTCACACAGCTGGGTCCCCAGCTGAAATACCAGGAAAGAAGCTGGGACAGTTCTCCCTACAAAATACTGCCTCTGACAAACAGAGGCAAATGAATTTTTCATCATTACACTACTTACTGCTCCTCTTTACAAACATGCAGGAAAACATCTGGGAGGACCAATAGGGAAACCATAAAAAAAGAGGTATATCTTGAAATGTTTTACCAGCAATGTAGCATCAGGTAACTAGTATTCTTACGTTGGAAGAATTCAATAGGCATAAAGTTTTTCCACTAAGAGAATGTTGAGTTTTGGGAAGGTGTTACTTCAGTGTTTGGCTGTCTCAACAGAAGCTAAATGCCTTAAACTAATGATAGCACAGCCTGAAGGACACTGGTATGCTGTTACCACAAAGGCTCCACAGATCTCAGAATACATCAGACTGTTTAAGGACCAGTATCCTTTCTATGGACTCAACAGCATGGGAAGACAGAGGCTGATAGGAGTTGACTTTGGCAGAAAATTACAAAAGCATCCTCCAAATACAATGCTTAGAAAAAGTGTCAGGTTTTTGCGTAGTGTAAACAGTGATCTGGGTGGAACTGATCATGTAGGAAGGGAGCAGATGGCACTGGGGAATCCTGGCAGAGACAAGATCACATGCTAGTGAGTCTTTTAAAAACAAGAAGGGGACTGGGAATGGGCAGATGGAGTAGTGTAAAGGCTGGGAGTAATGTGGGCAAAGGGGGCTTCATTTTAATTACTCATTTTTTAATTGAGAGTATTACAAACATTAATCAGGTGGGACTGGGCAGCTGTGAAAGGACATCAGGGAGAGAATAAAGGATGGCAGAGATTTGGGAAGAAGAAATGGGACACAGCTATGCTAGGGCACTTCACAGCACCACACCATATCTGCCTAGGGCTGGCAGCCAGCTGGGGACCTCTCTGTCTTGAAGACACTTCATTTATCCCTTGGGTGAGTATCCTGGGCCAAGTGTAGATAGTGACACTGACACGGTGTTTCTTCTCTTCATGTGTCACAGAGCATTCAGTGCTATTCTCTGTGCAAATGCTAAATGCATAATTTCTATACACTGGTTAGGATCATATTCACTTTATGCTTTTCAACTACTTGTGTTATTCAAGTTTTGCTTTCCAAATGTTATTTAAACATTTGAAAATGTTCTATTTTAACACCTTGCTTAATACTCAGTAGAACTCATCTGGCATTATCTATGTACTGACTTTAATTCCCATGTTTATTTAGTTTTAAAATCAAATGTAGTCATCTGCTGTGTTAGCCACACTGACAGACATTAAAACTGAAACTTGTCACATACTCAAACTGTAGTTTTGTTTTACTTGTGACTAGACAATAATCTTTTTAAAAGATAGGAAGTGAATCAGGTCAAAATATGTTTGCCATCAAGGACAACAAAGTGCTTTTAGGTGAACTTTCATGAGTTCTTAACTGAAATGTAGATGGCTCTGTAACTCAAGAAGCTTGTTAATATATAGCGTATTTCTGTAGAGTTACACTTTGTTGATCATGTCAAGAGTGTAGAATAAACACATTATAAAGATAGCAAATACCGTTTGTTTGTTTTTTTTCTTAACCATATTATTTTTTCCACTGCTCATAGTAAGTGTAAAATCAGAATCAGGTGGTTTTTAGAACATCATTCTTACATGATTTCTGTGAAGTGATATGTAGGCAGAGACTTCAGAACTGTATAGTCAGCAGCAGTATTTTGGCTTTATTAGTATATTACTTTGGAAGTAATATGTCTTCTCTTTATTTAAAAAATATTTGCATTTATAACATAAACAGTAAGAAGTAGTAATTCAGTTGCTTCAGGATGAGATACAGTTTGTGTCCTCAAATGAAACTACTTCATAAAATATTAAAGCAGTTGTACTTAAGAGGGATAAATTCTTGGCCTCATTAAGGAGACATTTGCAAATTATTCCAGTGAGGTCAAGATTTGCTCAGACCCTACCATCTGAACCTCATGGTGAAATGGATGCAGTAAGTTCTCTGCTTTTTGACTTTGACTGAGTGACATCTTGCCATTGCATCACTTTCCACCACATTAAGCCTTTAGGCTTAATTTGGACATTAATTAGGACATTACAGTAAGGACTGAGAGAAGAAAAAGTGAGAAGCTTAAAGAATGTTGCTGCCTGTTTTTCTCTGGATGTGACAGTATACTTTGTGAAAAGGGAAATGGAAGCAATGCTTTCTGATAATTCCTGCTCCATCCTGACATGTAAAGCACACACTTTGAAAACTAAATGTAAACCAGCTAAGGACAGTTCTAGTCACATACATGCAGAGCATATGCGGTCCTGGAAGAATGGGCATACACAGGAGCTCATGTTCTCTCTGATCTCTTCGAGCTGGCCATGGCATCCTGCCTGCATCCTTTGTCTAACACAAACATGCAAGACATGGCTGCTGGCCCAGTAGGATTCATGCCTAGTTAGGCCCTATGGATTAACTGCAGCTTTCAGAAGAGGACATAAAAAAGTGGCAGCCATAATACCATTGCATGACATGGGAGTGCATCAGCTTTACAACACTGATGCTACAGGATGGACCATCAACTGAAATGGAAGTCATGTTTTTGTACAAGTCCTTCACCAGTTACACATACTATTTATGAATCTATGAAATTTTCTGAAGTCCCAGTCATTGCAAACTAAAATGCAAATATGTCTACTATATGTATATATTTTTAAAAATTCTTCCCCTAAGGTTACTCTTCATCCTAATGTTTAAAAATGAAATCATTGTTCAAAAAGCAAACAAACAAACAAACAAAAACCCGACACATTAAAAAGGGAACATAATAAGTCTTCTGCTCACAGCAGCACCAGCTATTCTAATTTTATACCTGATTGGTGTTTATCTGACATGTTTCTTAAGAATCTACAGTGATACAGGTTTCATATTCTTCATATTCTAACCTTCCATTTAAAAGTTGTTCTTCCAGCCTAAATATCCCTTACACATTTGAAGCTTAATGTCAGTCTCCTCTAGACTAATCCAAATGTGTAATTCATTTTCTGGTTTTCATATTTTTTAGATGAATCGTGTTTGTCTCCACTAGATTACTGTATTAGTCCATAGATTTCTTGAAATTCAGCATACAAAACTAGAAAGTATTCTTCTCAGGACCTCCCAGATTCCAATCCCAGGAAATCTACTGGATAAATGCCCTATTAAAATAATACATGAAACTCTTAACAGTAGCAGAGCCAACACAGATCTTTGAAATCCTACTTGATCCCTCCTTTCATTTAGCAACTATTTCTCTCCCCACAAAAACTCTGTTTTGGTTATGATTGCCCAACTACCCCTGCACTTACCTGCAGTTCTATGTAGAACATAACTCTCTAGCTTGCCTTTGGGTTGTTATGTGAGGCAGTGACAAAACCTGTGCTTAAAGTCTGTCATGGCTATCAGCTCTCACAACTCCACAAACCCAGTTATGAGTCGTAATTTTTAAAATTACAGCTTTCTATTATTTGTGACTTAGTTATGTTGTAGGTATTCTTGTGCTACTATTTCCTCCATTGCATTTCAGGGAAAAAACCCACAACACTTCTCAGTTCATAAAGAGCACTTTCAAATTCCCTCTTACAGTTATAAATATTAAATATACAAAACCTGCAAGACAATTGGTGGGAAGTTTATGGAAAACTAATACCAAATCCTGATTTTATAGTATTAGACTGTTAAACAATAGTTATGCTTAGTTAACTCTAAGGATTAAATTCTTCAAAGAAGCCTTTTTTTTATATTACAAAAATTGGCTTAATTTTTAACTGATTTTTCAGGCACAGACCAAGTTTACCTTTTGCAATTGCAGAGCTGCCAGCATAGTCTTCCTTTGGTTAGAACACCTTTTTTAAAACTGGACTCCGTATGAAACTGTTTTGGGTTTTTTCCATGGTAATAGTTCTGTGTTCCCATTTTAAGGAAAATTTACTTTTCTAACCAAATAAAGGCTTCATCCATATGAATTAAGAGTGGCCTCAGACATCTTGTAAGGATAAAAATCGTTAGCTTTTACTCTCAGGGAACAGTAAATTACTCAGAGCAGCTACAGCAGGTAAATATGATCTTTGGACCGAAAAAAATATTTCTCTAAACAGGTGGTAACACAAGGACTTTCCATATTCCACCTAGGTCACATGAGGTGAAGGGTTTGTTCAGTCAAGCTCCACATCCCAAGTGAAGAAAGAAATTGGAAATTCAATCAACCTTTTTTTAACAAGACTAAGTTAATGTTGTCCTGACCAAAGACCAGTGTCCCGCACACTCCACATTTTGAGGCATAGGAATCCCCATTTCAGCAACATTAAGCAAAAAATGCATTAGGAATTCAAAACCAGCAAAGACAATATGAAGAGTTACCTTTTAAGGATGAAAGGCAAAAAGGAAGGACTGATTGTATTTGGTTAAATTTCAGTGGAGGAAATTCCTTTTTATTTCACTACTCTGACATTTATCTGTTTTCTAAACAAGAAGAGATTTACATTGACTCCAGTCAGAGTCCTTGCCTAAGTCTCCTGGGGGCTTTATAGTGTATTTGCCTGTTTTTTTTCCATCTTCTTCTCTATTCCTCCATTCCATTGCTATATTTCTTCTATAGCATAATACTATGCATAGTAGCAGTACAGCAATATAGCTGCAGAGTTCAGATCACTGTTTCTACTGAAACAGAGTTGTGGCTGGATGAAGACTCCAGGAATCTTGAATCCTGACATTTTCACAGGAGTACATTTGCAGTGGGTTCCTTTAGACACTAGATATTTCAGTCCTGTTCTTTTCTGTCATTCTTTCCCAGATGCTTAGCTTTAAGGGAGAATGAACACCATTCTCTGGCTGTCTGGTCTCTTTGCAGGGTGCAGAGGGGTGCCCTTATAGGGTTAGGAAGTATCTGCTCTGAGGGAATAGTCTGTGCTTGTGGTCACTTTTCAGAAATGCCATAGAGGACTCAACAGAGAGCACCATGCCTAGTCCCCTGCCAGGAACTGAGATCCTTTTTCACAAGAAGTGTACTAAGTGTGTTCCCTCACTTGCTGTCCCAGACACAGAGCAGAACCAAACCAAGTTATGCTTCAGTCAACAGTCTAGAGGCATAGCTGTTTAATGCTTAAGGCATGTTTTTCTTGCTTTGCATTTTCAGCAAGGCTCTTGTGGAAAAGTTCTCAGTTGTCTCCTGTGATCTGTTTACCTTCTCATATAACAGATGCACGAAATTACATGGATTAATGTGTGTGATTAATGCTTTGGTTTTCCATACCTGTAATGTTTGGTACATACAGTACAATTCTGAAGACTGTGAAAGAGAAAAATGAGAGCGGTAAGTGGAAACACCATGCTCCTGGAGTCAGAGGGAGCAAAAAAAAAAAGTAAATGGAAAGGAAAACTTTGCTATCAGTATTTATCTGGCACCAAGTGTTGAATTCTAGTTGATAGCTAATATTTTCAATAACCATTGTCTTTAACTGCTGAAGACAAACATAATACTTCTGTATTGTCTCAAACAGCAAATTTCATGTTAAGGAATTGACCGAGAAAGTTGTCAGCATCATATTTAACCTTCAAGATCAGCATTACTTAAATTATATAACTATTTTTGGATCCTGTGTAAATATTAGTAAATCAAATGCATTAAACTTGTGACTGCAAATAAGACTTCATATTCCTACAAAACATTTTTCACTTTTTAAAAAGTTTGGGTTTACCACATTAGCTGGCACACAGCTCTTCTGCTATACACATTTGCCTGTCTTAAATCCTTTTCCTATGATGGCTGCAAAAGCATTAGTAACACATGACCAAAACCAGTCCTTTGGACCCTCATACACTATAGATTGTTGTCAAGTACCCAATAGTCAATAAACACGTAAACTCTCTGTCTCTTTCAAGTGCAACTGTTTCACATCTAAGTAATTCAAAGAACCTAAACATCAGAGCAGGTTAAAATGTCCTACCAAAGACTTATTTTCAGAAATCCAGAGTGTAATGTGCAGGGTCACGGCTATATTCATTAATTCAGCTGACATCTTGTCTGCACTCATGCCAGGTTCAACAGGAACTCCCCTGTGCATTAATAGGAATTTTACTATGACTTACCATATAACTCGTGTTAAAGAGTAAATCACTGTACAGAGTGCTAAGTAACTATGCTGGGAGGGCACTCAGTTTGTACAAGCTAAAAAACAGTGCAGCTCTTTACTTACAGCAAACCAAAGGTTATCACCTGTATGGCGTATGTGAAGTCTTCCAAAAAAAAAGATCATCTTAAGCCTATCTAAAGCAGGTGAAAAGAAAGCATCTGTTTGCTCACCTCAGAAAAGAAAAGGTCTATGAACCAAATATTATCGCAGCACAAAAAATATCTCTCACACCAAGCAGAGAATGGTCCCGATGCACACGGGAGGCAGCCAACTCCCCCTCCTTCCTCAGAATCCATTGAAACACACTCCTGACACACATCATGGCCTTTTTTGGGGTCACGAGTTTCTGAAGTGCTAAATTCCTACTACTCTAACTTGGCTTTGACACTGCCAGGCTGTTGATATGCAATACCTGCTTCGGTACACTTGCTAGTCAGCATGGCACCGTCCTTATCATTTCTTGTTTACTACAACACTGGAGCAGGGTTTATTTGGTTGCAAACATTTGTTTTCATACAACACTGAACAGATATGTCTGCCTCTTTGTATCCTTCTCTCTTTCAGTTTTTGGAAGTAAATGCTTCCTCCCTGGAAATTCAATTTATATATGACTAAGAGTTTCTCTTGATTGATCTGTCAAATGGGCAGTTTAAGTTTCTCATCTTTTGAACTTCACATTGCATGAGACTTTAAGACAAGTGATAAAGTTTATCTCTGCATGAAAAGACTCCTGGAATATATCAACTGACCTGAATGAACTCACTTGCAGACACATGGAGGGGAATCTCACTTCCGAAAACATGATACAGAGGGATGCATGAAAATATGGCAACATGACTTTAAGTTTAATTTTAGTATGAAAGATTACTTTATTGCTTTACTGATGCCCACGTATATCTTACTGACAAGCAGTAGCATCACACATAGTCATATATTTGACTAAGGAGATTGCAATTTATAAAATAATGTTGGTACTGTGCCTTTAAGGTTTCTCCAAGTCCTCTGGTTTTGCTGCCAGTACTCAAATACTCTTGAAATGTCTGTGGTGGGATGATTTGCTATGCTTTGCCAGAGCAGGAAAAGAATTTGAAGAAGGCTATTTGGCACAGATTCAAGATAAAAGCATGTTTCTTATATGCAGCATCTCAATTCCCTGAATGATTAATAATCCACATTTAGCATATGAGTTGTATGCTTTGAATATCTTTCCAAAGATGTGGTCATAACATTTTTTATACTCTTAGGAAATAGTGAAGGAAATAAATCCAGGGAAAACTGCTGTATTGGCTTCCTTAATTTTCAAAAAAAATCGAACCTTCTCCCTTGCAATTTTATATATCTGAAAAATTAAATTATTACAATATATCTGAGAATAGAAGGCAAGAAATTTTAAGGGGAATACTACTAGTAGCATCATGTAAAACTTGCAACTTTATTTTCAGTCATGAGATATATCGTAATGTAAGGAACCATACATAATCAGGATTTTTACTTTAAAAAAACAGTGTGACTGCAGACCCATATAAGTATAAACATAAAGGAGGAAAAAAATACTTTAAAACTCTGCATATATGCAGATCTTAAAGCTGGAGGGTTTTCCCTTGTAAAGTCTCCCTGGTAGGTATTAAATGGAATCAAGCATGTGCAAACCTTAAATTTAGCTCATCAGCTATCACAACAGCTGAACCACTCCAAAGAGAGGCAGGTGCCGTTAATGGTACACACATTTCTCTGCTCAGAGCTATGCTTGTGAAAAGCGTATACTGTACATTCCAGCTTCATGATGACACAGCTGTACCCCAGGATAAGTATTTCTATACTGCAGATGTCCCTCATCTGCCAGGATTGCTGATGCCTGTGAGCCATGGTTAGAGCTGACAATGTTACCAGCAGAAACGCAAGATGGGGCACTACATTCCCTTTTAGGGGACTGGTGTTTCTAAGCACACATTCTCACCGTACTTGACAAACAGCCGGTCATAAAATCCATAAATGAAGGGACAAAATTCATAGGGATGTCCAGAAATTTCCTCCGTGGCCCTGGCATGAATTATAGTAACTTTTCACAGGCATTTAGCTAAGCCTGCTGCTCTCGTCTGCTTAGGCTTGCCTTGTCTAAAACAGGAGACAAGAACATAAGTCGTTTTATGCAGGAAGAAGTGTATGGAGGGACAAGGATAATTTTAGAAAGGAGTCAGCATGAGAGCATGAGGAAAAAGCATACCAGCTGTGACATAGCAGGGCATGAGTGACACACATCAGCCAGGCACCTCTGCAGGAGCTGCACTTCTGAACTGGTGGATGTCATCAGTGTGTCATCAGCAACATGACTGCTGCTCCACAGACATCTGGATGAAACTAGTCCTACGTCTTCCAGCAGTTCAAGGACCAAGCCACCTAGATAAAGGCTACATGCTGTCACGATGAATCATCTCACATTACCTTCCCTAGCCCTCAGTTTCTTAATATGTCTTTTGACTTAGAGCTGAGCACTTGTCTTTGAGCAAGGTTAGTTTTGCCTCACCATATTCCAAAGAAGCATTATGCCATTATGCAGGAGTCTCTGTTAGGAATTTAGGTCATCATGGCTCCCGTAGGACTGGTCCCCCAGTCAATTGCAACATGCCTCTTGATCTTGCCACCCTATGGAGATGACTCTCAGCTCTTCGCCTCAGTAGTCATTTCACCTTCCAGTCACCGGTTGACGTAAGGAAAAATCCCACTCTAAAAAACGTTGCATGACATCCACCATGGCTGGTCATGATCTCCTTCTCATGTAGGATAATTACAGAGACTGCTCCATTTAGGACTCCAAAATTATATCAGCAGAATATATTCAGTGGACAAAAAACAACAGCAGAAAGTTTTAAAGACACCATGGAAAATGTAGCACACAGAGAAAAGAAAAGGCCTTTTGTGCTAATTATTCCTCATCTCCCTCAGTTGGGCAAGTGGGAAGTAAGGAGGGAATGCTACATGTGAGTACAATGCTACATGCTCATCACAGAGTGAGCATTCAGCAGCAGGAACAGAAGCAGTCTTGCCTGCTGAAGCAGGATAGCCAGGGGAAAGAAACTCTGAAACACATTTATAGTGGAACCAGTTGCTACAAAGGACTTTATACTCTTCATCCTGGCTCCAGGATATTAAACTAGTCTTGCAGCTGTATTATAAAGAGACTGACAACACTTGAATATTTGAAAAAATACAAGCTTAGTTGTACTGTCAAGGAGAAGGGTGAATTACATGAATCTGTGGCTCCCCAGGCGGCTCCAGCACCGAGCACCCATTCATGCTGTTCTCAAGTACAGGTGGTCTGAGCAGAAGTAAATGCATCTGTAAAGATGCATTGTCCTGGGAGCTGGAAGAGGGTCCAAGCAGGGAACAGCTGAGATAGGAAAAATTAAGTAGGAGATCCGAAGCATCTTTTTTGATTTCTTGGGTTTTCTTGTTATATGTTTGGAGGAGGTGGAGGGTGCCTGGTACTGAATGACCTCCATAGCACACTTAAACTGCCCAAGGTCTCCTCTAACAGTTTTGTTCTTCATTTTGGTTTGAGGTCTCCCAAGTTTAGAGTGGTTTTTTTTTTTTCTATTACAGCTTCTGGTGATATCACACTCATCTGACAAAACAGAAAAGATTTCAGGGCAGTGTAGCCAGGTTTAGTTCATGTTTGACATCAGACACTGAAATGGAAGAGAATAACCCTGAACTTAGACTCTGACTGTCAAGACTGCAAATGTATTTAGAAGACTACAGTTTGCATATACACCCGAGCCTGATGCTGGAAATTTAAACATCAAAACAATTTTTTATTTTGGAATTGACATTCGATCTCTAAATGGTTCCTGTAA
>JANHFX010004154.1:0-19095 GCA_027560015.1 Chloroceryle amazona
GGCGGGGCAGCACTCAGCTCCTCCCCCCTGCACCGGGCATCTCACAGTGGGCCCTGGGCAACTGCTACTGATGACTGGTTAACGGCCCGTGAGCAATGACATCGAGAGCATAGAATACACAGTTTTGCTTCTAACCACATAACGATAAACTGGTCCCGGCCCCTCTAACTATGACACAGCTGCAGTTAGGAAGACTTCCTTGCTGGCAGTGCTAAGCAGGTTGTGCAGAGGGAAAAGTGGATGAGGTGGATAAACTCTCTGCTGGTTGGGTTGAGGGTGGGACTGCTGTTCTGGTCACCTCACTTGCAGAAGCAATAATGTCTTGAATATTTTGAAAAGACTTTGGCTTAATATTTTGGTGATAAAATGTGGTTTAGTGCACCTTGTAAAATGGCTAGGTCCTTCATGACCTAACAGTCCTCTACCTCCGTGTAAATCATGATGTGTATGGCTTTTTGTTATCTGAATTGGAATTGATTGCGTTAAGGGACAATTCCACTGTCTGTCTGTGGATTTAACCTTATCCTGACTGACAGCAGTAGACAGTGAATGTCCTGTGTGCCACACAGGGTACCTTCAGTCTAGATAGAAGACCAAATAAATGAAACCTGGTCTTCCAAGGCACGTCTTGTTCTGAGTTGAAAGATTTTAATCTGAATAGTGTCTCAAGAATTATTATTTTGCTAGAGAGATGTTGTAAAGCCATCTGAACCTTATTATTAGTACCCATAGTGGGAGTTCTCAGAGTCTATATGATGTCATGTGGTTTGATTGTGTATAGTATTGTGATATTCAGGATGTCTAGTGCTTGTCTCAAACAATCCAAGAGATAAGTGATGTACTTAGGCACTGAGGATATCTGTTGTCTATCTTGAGACATCTATGAGTTCAACAAGATTTGTGGATGGACTAAAGAGATGTCGCAGTAACCCACCAACCTGTTTTACTCCCCGACCTGAGAACTGGGGAGTTTAGTATGGGACATGCTGTGGTTCTGCAGATGATTCTGTGAGCAGAATGTCCAGTGATAAACAGGCCTTGAAAGCCACCTACTTAGCAGGAAAAAATAGAGTGCCAGTCTCAAGCTGACTCCTAGGACCAAACCTCCCCTGCAATAAACTACTCCTGTGGCATCAATTGTCTCAACCTCCTCTTTTGGAAATATCTGCAGGACATAGCCCTGGCACCATATCCCCCCCCTCCCTTGGAGCAGCAAGGAGAAGATAGAAGGAGCTTCTGACCTGTACAGGGAGGGAAGCAGGGGTACAGTGGGCAAGGACTGTATAAAAATCTGGGACACTTACGGGTGAAGGGAAGAAGCACTTCCCCACTGACATTGCTGGACCATGGTGGTAACTATCCTATCGCTTGCTGTCCTCTGCATTTCTGCTTTCTCCTTTCTTTTCTGTCTCTATTTTCTTCCCTGTCCTGTCCGCTCTAGGGACTTAGTTGTATTACTCTAATAAAATTTTGTTGTGTACATGACATCTGACCTCGTTTGTGTCTTAATTTCACCATTTGGGATCACCTTTAAACCTTTCCACAGGTCCTGCTGGACAACAAAGGGGTGCAGCTGCTGTGCGGCTTATACCAGGGGAGGGAAGGCAGAATCCAGCTGCACCCAGCCTCCCCCTGTGGTGAGGAGCGGGAGAAAGCAAGGGGGTTCTGCCCGATCTCTCATAAGACCACACACCAGCCCCAGTGCCTATTTGTGCACCTGATAGCATGTTATCTTTGTTTTGTCCTGGCAAGATCATAAAAATGGCCATGATCTGAAATACCATATCGTGACAAGTACATAAAGCTCTTTCTACCACCTATACGTAATCAACTGATAAGTTAACAAAGTAAACAGTCCTGTATGCCTTTTTTTTTTTTTAAACTATTGAGTGCTAACTCGGATATCCTCGGAATATATTAGAAAACTGGAAGCTCTGGATATGAAAACATTTACATCCGTATGATTCGTGTCTTTCTCTTTTTTTGGTGTGGTTTATTTATCTTCTTTACGTTTCTGATCTGGGTTAGTGTGACCCTGCATGAAGTGATTAGCACAATGGAGAGGATGATAATATCTTTTGTAAGAGGAAGCTGTGTTGGGAGAAGACAAGTTCTGAACTGGCTTTGTTGGTGGTGAAGGGGCTTGGCAAACTCTAACAAAGCAGCTGTTTCTTAGAAGAGCAAGTGTTCACCCAGACTAGGGTTTAGCAGTAATCTGTACCCACAGTACAAATGCTATGAATCTGCATCTTGAGGCAGGGGCAACATCAGTATTGTTTACTGCCTGAGCTGGTTGAAAGATGAATGTTCAGCCAGGTCATTTCCTTTTGTTTCACTTGCTATTATTATTATTTTACCCCATCTATTTTAACTTTTAAGTGTCAGGATCATTGTGTTAGTTGTCCTGAATAAGCCTGTATTTTTTTTTAAATTGTATTCTTGATTGAAGATTTTTACATCAAGTGAATGTATTCATACTCTTTTTGTCTGGGGTAGAGTTAATTTTCCTCATAATAGCTTGTATAGTGCTGTGTTTGGGATTTGTGAAGAAAACAGCCTTGATTACACAGCAGTGTTTTTCACTGGTCACTTGTTCTGCACGGACTTTTGCAGCATCAAGGCCTTTTCTGCTTCTCATCCTGTCCTGCCAGCAAATTGACTGGGTGTGCACAGAAAGCTGGGAGGAAACAGCTGGGATAGCTGACCCCAACTCACCAGACTGCAGGACATCACACTCAGCAATAAAAGCAGAAGGAGGAAGGGGGATGGTTTGGAGTTACAGCTCAGATGTTCTTTGCTGTTTTTCATGCATGTTCCTTGTTTCTGGTAAAAAGAATGGTCTTGGAAAGTAAATCTCAGCATAGGTTCTTCTGCTGCCCCTTGGCAGAACAGCGAGCAGCTCTGCATCATGTGGAGGAGACCACTTGAAAAAATGACTCTGGTATGGGCGCAGAAGATGGCACCAAAATTTAGTGATTCCAAAGACTTGTCTTTAATTGACTTCTGTCCAAGAAGTATGCAGGGCTGAGATAAATGGATGTTATTGACTGCTTTGACAGATTTGCCACAGCCTGCTTAAGGCTTCTCAGTGAAACTGTGTCCCTTTCAGTGGGGATTGCAAGATGCTATTTTTTTCTCTCCTGACTGAGTCAGGTAGAGCTTAGCTGATTGTGCAAAGAGGCCAAGTGAAAGTGAATGTTGTTTTAGCAAATGCTCTTCTGAGCTTGTCTCTGCTTTGGGGAATGAATGTTCCCAGAAGCAAGGTGGCAGGTGCTCATTGGCTTGTTGTCAGTATTTTTTTATTTTGTTTTTTTTTCCTTTCTATTTCAGAGGTAAGGTGCTGCAGGACTGTCTGTGTTAGAGAAGACAGGAGAATTTCTTTTCCTCAGTAGCCTGAATTACTTGGTGAGATTGGCAACCTGGGGAGCTGCTGCAACAGCAGCAAAAAGCTGTTATGGTGATTGGCATTTGGGAGTGAACTAAATTCTTCCATGATCCTTTGAATTTAGTTTTAGTTGCTTTGAAACTTACATATCAAGATTGGTTGGTGTGACTTTGCCTAGTTATCATTTCTGTGGCTTTGTGTCATATAGGAACATATGGGGTGTAGATATCAGGGTCTTAGTGGTAGTTGGGCTACAGGGACAGTCTCTGTGAGTAGAGGCTGGGGCTGCCTTGTGCCTGACTCAGCTAGTTCTAGCCAGATCCACTGGACCTACCACAGGGTATGGTGGAGCCTCTTAGCTGAGCTGATGGCACCTCTGCAATAATGTTTAAGAAAGGACAAGGCAGTGAGGAGTGAGGGGAGAAAAAGTGTGAAAAACAATGCTGTAAACCCTAAGGTGAGAGAAGGTTCTCCAGATTCAGGGGCAGAGGTTCCCCTGCAGCCCCTGGAAATTTTGGGAGAGACCGCAGTGGAGCAGATATCTATAATGCATCCCAGGAATGACCCCTGGCTGGAGTAGGTTCTTCTGAGGGACTGCAAGCTCCTGGGAAGAACCCATGCTGGAGCAGGTGAAGGTGTGAGAAATGAGGAGCTGTTATGGACTGACCACAATCCTCCATCTGTCCCTGGCTGCCTGGGAGTGGGGACTGGGTAGAGGAGCTGTGAATTAAAGTATGGAGTTGAGCTGGCAGGGGGAGAAAGAGGTGAGGGAAGGTATTTTAATATTTATCTTTATTTTGCACCATCCAACTTTAATTTAATTGGCAAGAAATCAAAGTAGTTTTCCCCAAGTCAAGTCCGTTTTAACTGGGAGAGTAATTGATAAATGATCTCCCTGTCCTTATCTCTACCCCTAAGCATTTTCATCTTATTTTCTTCCCTTGTCCTGTTGGGGAGGGGACAGTGAGAAAGCAGCTGCATGGGTATCTGGCAGCTAGCTAAGGTCAACCCACCCCCAATGACATGCAAGGACATATATGTAGAAATAGATATGTATATATGTTTTTTTATATCTATATGCCTAATAAGACTTCAGATAACACCATGATGAATTTCTGGTGCACAGGTGGTCAGACAGTATTTTTTGTTATGCTGATGTTACGTGACTCCTTAATAGTTGGGTGTGTTCCTTATGAAATATATCATGGGTTTTTGCTCCTGGGTAGGGTGACTGACATGGATTTCACTTCCATGTTAAGACTAGGTGATGTCAATTAATTCTTTGTGTGGAAATTTGATCCAGCATCTAGATGCTTTAACATAGCTTGTGGAGTTTGAGAGGAACAGTTGAGCATGTCTGCTCCTGTCTATTAAGATGAGAAAGCTAGGATTTCTCCTCCAGGTGTTTTACCCACAGTGAAGAAATGATGGCTTATAAGAACAGAAGTGCCTATAATTGCAGTAGGGGGCTATAATTTTGTGCTGGTTTTCTAAAATGTTTTTTAGGAGTCTTGCTGCTGTTGTTTCATGCTGATTGTATAGGGGAACTGCTTTGTGGAGAAAGAACTAAATGTCATGCAACTGTAGTTGAGAGTTATGTCAACAGTAGACTTCAATGTTTCACAACATGCTTCACATTAAGTAAGAGTATTTCTTAATGAAGCACTGTTTCACAAGTGTATATTGTTTTTGTGACTTAGGACCCCATGTTATTAGAAGATCTCACATCTTCCTTTCTGATGAGACTTCTGGTCTGCTGGGACAATCATAGTGAACATATCAATACATTGACTTTTCTGTCATTTTGTTGAAACCTTTAAATGGGAACTGCTCAAAGTCAATTGCATTAGTGCATGTCCTTTCAATTTTCCTCATCTGTGACTCTGTCATCAACTTGTTACCTGTCACAGCCTGTCTGAATCTCTTAATCTTTCTTTCATCAGACTTTGGATTATTTCCTGTAGTGTTTTTTGTTTTGTTTTGTTTTTTAATCCATAAGAGATGTTATAAATTGTATAAATGACTGTATTACCAGGTATCTCTAATACAAACAGCTTGCTTTGTTTATCTTAAGGAATAACTTGATGACTAACCATTTCAAGAGGAAAGGAGTGTGACACTTTTCCCAGTGTGGGATAGGAACTGTAGCACTGTAAGCAGCCAGTATTTAGTGATCTGATAAAAGTTTCTGCTTAGGCTGTGTTTGTGGTTGTGGAAATAAGATGCCTGTGATTACAGTGTTAGTTGTCTGCATTCTTGGCTTGTTAGAACTCCTAGTGATCAAGCTGAGTTGGATCCAGGGGAATTAAGTTTATTTTGGTGTGTTCATAGCCTTAATTAGCAGAAATTTTTTATTGGATCCAAGACCTCAGTAGGGACTATGGTCTACAAACGAATCTTAGTTAGCTGTGGGTTAATTACTGTAAACCTTCCCTTCAAGGATTTCCTTGTGAAGCACTACTGAACCAAATTTTTCAACCTTTACCTAGTAGAGTGGAGGCCATATTTCTGTATACAAAAATGCAGAATAAAAACAATTCTTGCCCAGAAGTTTTTTGGGTTGTTTGTTTTGGTTTTAATCAGTATGAAATAAGTGTAAGCAGCCAGAAGATAAGAGTAAGAGTAGGAAAAAAACACCTCAGCTTTAGTAGGCATTGATCTCCAAGCACTGGCAGCTTAGGCACTGTTGGGTTTATACAGATGCCATTACTAAATGTTTTGGGGGCACTTAAGAGGGTATGAAGAAGTGAAGTAAGTTTGCAGTTCTTGAGCAGATCTTCTCAAGTGTGAGACGGTGTTTAAGAGAAGGTACTAGAATGTGGATTTGAAAAATCTAATGAGATCAATGCTATGATGTGGTTGAGGGCAAGAATCTCTTAATACTGAAACAAGGTGAGTGCTTGGATGCTTAGTGTTATTTAAATGACTGTGGCATGCATAGATAAATCACTATAACTTTGTGTAACCTTGTTGTGTCAACTCATGACCTTGTAACTTGTTCTGGGGAGTGGACCGTGATTTGTATGTTACAGTGTTTAATTGAAGATATAGCTTTCAATGTAAGCAGTTATCAGTAGCAGACAACGGGAAGCATCCAGACTTTGACCTGTGATACCCAGTCACATAGGCTGTGTCTGCTGTGCAGATTTAAGTTGCCAGCATTTGTGACTTGGTAAATCTCAGCTGACCTGGCCAAAAATGTCCTGGAGAGGACACCTGTGAGGGAGGACTCCCATCAGTGTGCTATAGACAGCAACTGGCCATCTTCTTTTAAGAGTTTTTTGGTCAAGGTGTGCCTCATTTCAAAGATACCAGTTAAATTCACTTACCAATGCAGTGCTCCAGCCTTTCATGTTACTCTGGTAAAAACTGTAAGCTTTGCTGCAGTTAATCTCACTGAAAGCTAAATAGTTGACCACAATTTGGTTAACTAATGAGATTCAAACTCTTGTTATTAATGCTTGACTGCTATCAGTTCTGAATAACCTTATCTTCCTATACTTTGCTGCTTGGTAACTGTGAAGGCTTCTTCCACAGAAGATATCGTTGTCTCAAGAGTATCAGTGATGGTACAGTGCCTGGGGGTTGTGAGCTGAGCCAGGGCTGAACTATCTGAAAATGTGTAGCTTTTTCACTAGTTTTGTGTAACTTGGCAGACATGCTGGTGTTATTACAAAGAGATTGATACGTTCTGCATCTTTAGATCGGCTTAAGCTACTGGAGACCTACACCTTCAGAGTTAGGAAGGTCTTGTTCATTTGCGGCAAGTAAGTTAAAACAGTGTGAAGTCAATAAAGTTGATTTGGTTACAGTGTTTTATAATGAATGGTGCTTGCTCTGGGCATGTATATGCCCTGTACTACATCTTCTATGGTCAGTTCATGGAAGAAAGCAGTGATCTTACATATGCGATGCCATCCTCTTCTTAATGTCACCCTTGGAGCATTTTGGTTACCAGGCACTGTGATATTTGCTGGTCTGTTACTGGCAATCTGTCCAGAACAAAAAAAAAAAAAGGACGTTGTGGTAATGAAGATCAAGATACAAAATGGAATTTTTAAACTGGTGTCAGCTGAGCAGGTGGCTAGAAGCTCTGAAACCACCTTGACCTCAGATGAGTTCAAAGATGCTGTACAGGTTATGAGTTCGAGAGACGTGGCAGATCTGTGATGATACATGAAGTTGTGAAGGGCTCTGGGTGAAGAAATGAACTCTGGTTTAGTCCCATTCAGCGTGAGCTGACAACTTAGCATTGACAAAGATGTCAGACTGAGACTGTTCTTTGAACATAAGGAGACAGATTCTGAGCAGAGACACAGATCTGAGTAGTCAGTGCAGTGATGGGAGCTGAACTTGGTTTTGCAAATGAGGTCCCTGAGACAAGATACTGAGGAAGGAGAGACCTGAGAATAGAGTGAACATTGGTGAAGAATGAAGATCCATGATGGGAACAATAAGAAAAGAATAGTAAGTAAACAGGAGTAGTAATGTTAGTAAATTAGTAAGAGCGTCATGGCCTATTTCAAGAATAGGAGGATTCTCTGAGAAGGAATTTTCACCCAAGTGTGGGGTGTGAAAATTTAGCTCTTGAGAGTTGATGTAATTGGATTAAAACTGCACCAACAACACTGAAAATAAAAAAAGAAATGGCTGAAGAGGCACATGTGGGTTTTTTTTATTGGTTGGTTGGTTGGGTTTTTTTCTCCAATTATTTGAAAGGTAGGTGAGAGAAATAGCACCATCTTTCTGCTGGAAAAAAAAACCTAAAGCAATTGAAGGCTAGAAGAGATGTTCAGAGGGAAATGTTGGGACTAAGGGAAATTGGACAGGATTATGGGATCAAGGAGGATCTATAGGAGAAGAGCAAATGTTTATTTTTGCCCTGCATACCTTGCAGATCTTCCCTTCCTAAAGATCTCTTCTCTCTGATAGTCTCCTTTGTTTATCCTTTTGAGAGGAGGGCTGAGTAAGCTTGAGGAATGGAGCAGTGGGTAAGTGTGACTGGAATATGACTTGGAATTCAACTTCTTTCATTTAAGTAAAAGGAGGAGCTGGCAAATGTCAAAAGAGAAGGAAAAGAGCTAGAGCTGGGGATGATCATGTGTATTTAATTATGGAAGAGAAGGCCAAAGAATTCAAGGCAGTGGGAACTGTCACCGTATCAGTGAAAGTATGAGAGTAGAGGGCTAAGTGTGAACAAATGTCAAATATTAAGGCCTCTCTGCTGCTTCCAAACAATCACACTAAGATTTGAGGAACTTATATGTCATTCTCTAAGATAGCAGAGACAGAAAATAAAATTTTGAAGTAGTGCACACTGAAAGAGCAAATAAAGCGAGGGACTTTTTTTTTTTGGCTGGAGGGAAAGAAGACTGATCAAAGACAAACATAAAGTTAAGACAATAATCAAAAATATGAAAATCAAACTTTCTGGAAATACCTGTACGAGGTTACATAGTTCCTTCCCAGACTGCAGGGAGAAATTTTTTGTTGGTTTGTTTTCCTGTTGCTTTGCTACACTTCTCTGATGCATTGCTAGTTGAGTTGGAACGGTGACTTCTTTAGATTAAGCAGATCTGTGCTACCCATTGCCTATGTATGGCAAGGAGTTCTCTGTACCACGTACAAGCAGACAATGTCCATGCAGACCCTTTTCCTCCTACACAAATGCTGAGGGCATCTTGCTTGTTTTATGCTTGAAAGGGAGGCTTGTTCTGTGGCTTGGACTCAAAACAATGGAAGTTGTTTTTTTTTTTTTTTCTCTATTTTCTACTCCATTAGCTGGAAAAAATACATAAAGCACAGCAGCTCTGAGTTAATTTCACTGAATTGCTAGAAGCCTTTATATGTTCCAAATAAATATTTAGTAATTGATTTACAAAAGAGTATTTTTTGGCCCATAGTCAAGAGAAAGGAAGCTTTGATACAACCTCTTGATAAAAATACCACTCCCTTAGGGTTCTGTTTCTCTTTTACTCATTTGAAATGAGAGCAGTGATAACAGGGGAGTGTGAGGGATCAGGGATAACCTGATGGAATTGAGGAGTTACTGAGTTTGAGAAGTGATCAGCAGAGACTCAGAATGGTAAAGGGTGGTTTCTTCTGATTTTGATTATTGCAATTAAACTGGTATGCTTAATTCTCCTACTCCTGCAGTGCTTGCACGCTCATTTCATGTCTCCTGGGCATGTGCTCTGCCTTTCACTCTGCGGCCAATCAGATGGAGTTGCCCAGTAGACTTGGTTGTCTCAGGGTGAGGGAGGAAGATGGGAAGTGGCACAGCTCACGTGAGCTTTGTTTCCTGGGGGAATGAGGCTTAGTCGCATGTATAAAAGATGGTTTCTAAAATTCTTTATGGAGCTTAGGCTTTGCTTAATTTTAGGGTCAGATAAAATAACCTGGTTTATGTCAAATCTACACGTTAGGATGGTCATACCACTTGAAAAAAGCCTGCTGTTAAACTTTTGAAGGCTGCTGAGCTGGTAGCTCTCACTGACTGAAAACATAAATCCCATGATTTTAAGAACTAATGTAGATGGGCTTTTCTTTTTCTTTATTTTTCTTTTATTTTACTTTTTCAAACTGTGTTTGACCAGAATCTTTCTCAGCAGTTTGCCTACTTCAAGAGGCAAGTTTATTAAAAATTGAGAAATAAATCAGCTAAGGTACTGATGAAGCAGGAAGTCTTGCTTTCCTCTTCTAATAAGGGGGGAAAAAACCCTGAAGATACTGCAACCCAGAAACATAGAATTATGTGATCAGTAGCAGATTAGTAGTACTATCTCTGTGATGAAAAACATGGCTTAATAAAAACTGTAATGTAAATTTGAGTTACTCAGGGCACGTGTCACACGTGCACCCACCCACGGTGATTTTACAATATTTTTGCTTTCATGTGGATGTGACACAAACGCTGAAAGACATTCTTTTGTGATGTTACAAGATCATACTTTGTTTCTTAACATATACACATGTACATTCATTCAAGTTTCTTTGCTTAAATGTGGATAGGGATAATGTCTTTGTAGTTTAAAAGGTGCCAGGTAAAGCATATATTCAACAGGTTTTCTGAATCATACTGAATTTCACTTAGCAGAGGGTTCGCCATAGCAGTATGAGTACAATATTAACCTTGATTACTTTAAATCTGGGGAGTGGTTGTGGTCTGCTTGCTGTTTTGACAGTGTGTAAGCCTCATGGTAGAAAAAAAATGAACTACTCTCATGCTTCTGAACTTTAGCTGAGTGATTATGTATGAGATCTTGCACATAAATAATGTTCCCCAAGAAAAAAAAGACCTTGAAGCATGCCAGACAGCAGAAACAGATGTTGTAGCTGGGAGCCAGAGAGGCTTATGTCTCAGCTTTCTAGAGGTGAGCTTTTGTTCTACCTACAGCAGAGAAAAACTGGAGATGGGAAACGAGGTCAGCCAGAGAGGAAGCTGAGTAATGGCTGGGTCCAAGATTTTAGTTCCTCCAGTGGGGTTTATTTATTATAATGTCTGCTGACAGCTAGTAGTTTTAAACTCATCCCTTGCACTATAGAATTGACTTCCCCAAACTGTTGTAGGGGAAACATCTGTGGATGGAAAACATCCTGTAACAGATAATACAAGGAAAGAGAAGTGATCTGGCCTGCTCTATACTTGTTTGTATTACAGGTATAATGCAATGTCTGCACACACACTTGATGTAAGAGTTGTTGATGTCTCTTCTCTTTTCCTCTTACAGGCAACATGATATGAATTCCGTAATGCTTGAAACAACATTGATGCTGCTTTTTCTTCTTCCTTCTTTTTACCTTTCCCATACAGTATCAGGAGTAGAGGTCAACACACCAGAGGAGATGTTTGTGGAGAATGGGACAGATGCAAAGCTTCCATGCACATTTACATCTGTGGATGTGATCAGCAGCGCAGCATCTGTTTCTTGGAGTTTTCAACCAGAGGGAGCTGCAACTCGTATCTCAGTAAGCAGTGGCTGTAGGGGAACAAACCTGGGAGGGGAGGCTCTTATAAGTGTGCAGAGGTCTGTGTTCTGAGGAACGTGCAAACACAGATTGGAGCCTCCTTCCATGTGTCTTGTCTCCATGACTGATTTTAGGGGTGCTTTTTTAGAGTTGTTTTAAGGTATTGACACATTAGATCTTTGCAAAGACTAGAGTGTCTACAGCAGCGGCTGTAGAATATGCTACTGCTTTGTTAGTCAGAGGAGAGGGATGTTGGTGTGGTAGTAGTATTATGAAGTAGATGAGCATGTAGGGATCTTCTCCTAAGTTCTATATCCTTTTGCACTTGAAATGAGCTGTGGAGCTGTGCACTAAATGGTAACAGTCACAGAAATTGACTACATTGTGTGTTGTGAATGTTGCTTATTTTCTGCTTGTGTACTGTATATTTGAAAGGGTTTAAAATAAGACCAGTTTCCGTGGTTTCAGAACAGAATTGATTTGCCCAAATCAGGAAGCAGTTACATCCTCATATTTTAGTTATTCAACAAGTAAGAAGTTAGAGTAGGAAGGAACTTAGGCTAATAATAATTGCCATCACTCATTTCCTATATGTTAAGCCCAAGTGTGCAGAGTTCCTTTGGGTGTGAACCTCGAAAGAAGTGGCTTTGGTAGGTTGTTAGCGGTTTTCTTCCTCTGTTGCGTAAGTTGTGCACATCTGTGACTGAGCTCTCTGATGCTTCTACTTCCCTCTTACTCCTTGGCCTGAGTGAGAATTTCAAGGAAGCAGGGAGGACGTGGAGACAGCAGGTTGCTCAGCCTATTGGTGTTTGTCTCCCCTCTGCTGCAGACATGAGAGCATTTAAACTCTAGGAGCCCTTCATTACTCAGAACAGAGATGATCCAAAACAGATGAGCATCTTGCTCAATATATAGAGCTCTGAAGAAACAGCTTCTGAACTCTCAGTGAAAAAATATTTAGTTTTGAAAAGGGAGCTCTTTTCTTTGGGAAGCCAAAGCAGTAGCTGGGCAAAAGCTTAAGCAAGTAGGGCATATTTCCTGCCAATGTTTAAAAGGATGGGTGAGAAGAAGCTATCTGTTTGTATGTTTTCCTCTCCCCATAGAGTTATCCACCATATATCCTGTTTTGCCCTTCCCTTTTTCCATCACTGTCCAAACTGCTTATTGTAGAAATAGAACTTGAAGTGTGGGTTAAATGAGGTGGATTGAGAACTGGCTGAGCAACAGAGCTCAGAGGGTTGAGTGTGAAGAGTCTAGTTGGAGGCCTGTAGCTAGTGATGTTCCCCAGTGGTCTGTACTGGGTCCAGTCTTGTTCAACATCTTCATCAATGACCTGGATGAGGGATAGAGTGTACCCTCAGCAAATTTGCTGCTGATAAAAAAACAGGAAGGAGTGGCTGATGCAGTATAAGGTTGCGCTGCCATTCAGCGAGAACTGGACAGGCTAGGGAGTTGGCTGCAGAGGAACCTAATGAAGTTCGACAAAGGCGAGTGCAGGGTTCTGCACCTAGGAGGAATAATCCAGTACAGGTTAGTGCTTGACCTGCTGAAAAATCAGATCAATGGAGGACCTGGGAGTCCTGGTAGACAAGTTAACCATCAGCCATCAGTGTCCTCTTCTTGCCACAAAGGCCAATGGTATCCCATGGTGCATTGAGAAGAGTGACCATCAGATTGAGGGAGGTTCTGCTTCTCCTCTACTCTGCTCTAGAACAGTACTATGTCCAGTTCCGGGCTCCCCAGTTCAAGAGAGGCAGGGAACTACTGGACACTGTTGAACAGTGGGCTATAAAGATGCCGAAGGGACTGGAGCATCAATCTTATGAGGAAAGGCTAAGTGACCTGGGGCTGTTTAGTCTGGAGAAGACTGAAAGGGGATCTTATCAATGCTTATAAATATCTAAAGGGTGGGTGTCAAGAGAATGGGGCCAGACTCTTTTCAGCAGTGCTCAGTGACAGGACAAGGGGCAGTAGGCAGAAACGGGAACACAGGAAGTTCCACCTAAACATAAGAAAAAAACCTCTTGCCTTTGAGGGTGACAGAGCCCCAGAACAGGCTACCCAGAGAGGTTGTAGAGTCTCCTTCTCTGGAGACTTCCAAAATTTGCCTGGATACAATGCCGTGCGACCTGCCCTACGTGACCCTGCTTTAACAGAGGGATTGGACTAGATGATCTCCAGAGGTCCCTTCCAGCCCCTACCATTCTGTGAACTGCAGGACATAACATTTATGTTTGAAATGAAGTCAGTGTAGACATTCTACCTGGCTATATTTATATGCACAACTGAGAGAAAAACAAATCATCTTTGAACAGAAGTGGCCCAGCGTGATCAGATGGTTTTGAGGGGTTGGGAGAAGTATAGAGGTAAGATTGATTTATTTATTTATTTATAATGAACCCAGGTTATGTCAGTTAGATTGTTTGGTGGGCGTTCATTTGAAAGATCAATCTCATGATCAACTTATGTCTGAGCTAAGTCTATGCTTCTCCTGAAAAGGGTAGTTCTGTTTCTCTTTAGGATCAGTACTTGTGGCCACGACAATCTCATGGCCATGGTGTGAGGCTGACTTGACTGAAAGTTTCCCCTGCTTGTCTCATTCTCTCTCCATATGCCTGGTTATAGAGACATCTCTTCATGAATGAAACATCTAATGACGGCCAAGTTTCACAACAAGCTTAATCCAGTCTAAACCCATCAGCTTTAGGTTTTGAAAGAAATCTTATGTTACTTGATCATAGGCATGGAGTGGCTTGAGTCATATTTTACTTTATGATTTCTCCTTTCTTGGGTGTTTTCACCTCCTCAAGCTCCCTATGTCCTCCTAGAGAGCTGAGGAGTCTGCCTCTTGCCTTCTAGACTTGCAGTTGGATGACTCCACGTGTGCATGAGGGTGTGGAAATGCAGTGCCTCTGTGCTAAAGGTTATAATCCAGCTGGAAATGCTGCAGACTGATGCAGATTTCCTCCAAAATGTTGACAGATGACTATGTGCTAGCGGACTTCCTACCAGATGAGATACATTTGTTGTCTACAGGTTAGCATAAATCTGACAAACTGTGTCAATTTGACTGCAGCACAACAGATGGTCATGTGCACATACCTGATCAGGATAAGATTTGTGCTGACAGATGATCAGGCCAGATACTCAAGAGTAAAGGTCTGATAGAGAGGATGTTGGAATGTCAAGCCTCAGATAAGAACAGGAAAAGAGATGGGAGATGACTTATATGGAAGGAGGATTAGCTTGTAGCCAGTCTGTTCTGTGGCAGAGAGACTCCTTGGTAAAGAACATTGTAGAAAGAGGAAGCTGGAATATTGGCTTAAATTTCTTTAACCATGCTCTGGAGACTAAACTGAAGAGAGTGAGTTGATTCTTGGTGAAGTTTGTCTTGCTTTCTTTCAGAATGTGAAATTAAGGATGAATGTGCTCCTGCAACACCACTTTGATCCTTCTTTTAGGATTATGGCCAGTGTTTAGACATCCCATACATTTGAAAGCAGAATTGTCCTTTAGAAGCCTGTGTACTTTTACTGCTGTGAATCCCGATTTTGGTCAGGTATAGTGAGGAAATATGCAGTATTCAGACTGTACTGAACATATTTATTCTTCAAGGATTTTTAGTCATGTTTAGGGAGTGTAGGGTCAATGTGCATATTAATCACCTAAAAACTGGTAAACAGTTATATTTAGTTGCTGTGAAGGTATCCAGAAAACACCCTAAATTGCTCATGGGATGTTTTGAGGGGTGGAGAGAAGGAGGCTATCACAAGTTTAGCTGTGCTGTAGTTTCAAGTAATGCACAGCAAAACACTAGACAAAAGAACTTCATATCCTTTTCCTACTAGAGTGCAGAAGGGCCCTGTGCCTGAAAGATAGATGACTGTGATACAGAACTGTTCTATCCTATAATTATTCCAAGGTTACCAGCCTTTTTCTTTCCCCACCTCATCTGTGAAACACTGTGTCCCAAAAAGCAGAACAACCCCCCCCCCCCCAACACTCTAACCACAAAACAAGACAAACCCAACAGGAACGCAACACTTACAGTCTGTTGTGGTAGCATGATTGAGGTATAAGCCATAGCATAGTTACGGGATCAAGAGGCAGCAAGCCAGACTGAAGTGGTGAATCAAGAAGAGAAAAATCTTGAATATTAGCTGTGTACTGCAGTGAATTCTGGGAGAATGCTGTTATAGTGAGAGAAGCATGGTAGCTCTGTGATCTCTAATTGGATTGTTCTTATATCCTCTTTTCCTTGACTACAGTTTTTCTATTACTCTAATGGAAAGCCATACACTGGAAAGGACATACCATTTAAAGACAGGATCACTTGGGCTGGAGATCTTAACAAGAAAGATGCTTCTATCAGTATATCAAACATGCAGTTCCGGGACAACGGCACTTACATTTGCGATGTCAAGAACCCACCTGACATTGTTGTCAAACCAGGAGAAATCCGAGTTAGAGTTGTGGAGAAAGGTATTCACCCTTTATTTTATTTTTTTCCTTCCTTTTATTTTTTTTGGTGTTTCCCCCACTTCTGCATCTTTATCGCTTTTCTTGAGGGTGGGGGGTAGCCTGGAGGGAACAATTATCTCTTTAATTCTCTTCTTCCAGATCCCAGTAATCATACCAATATTCTGTCAGCTGTTTAAAAAACTGAATGTCATACTTTTTTCATCTAAAAAAGCATCCACTTATGATGGAAACCTTGATGAAAGCCCATCTTCTCATTTCAAAGTCCTATATGTGGTGGTGTTTGTTTTTTGTGTGTGGGTTGTTTTTTTGTTTTGTTGTTTTGCTGGGGTTTTGTGTGTGTGTGGTTTTTTGTTTGCTTGTTTTGTTTTGTTTTGATTTTTTTTTTTCCTATGATGCTGCATCGAGGGTTAGGATGACTTTTGAAATCTGGGGAGTAAGGAGAGAAAGTGTCAGGCTTTTCTTTTTAGAATCCATCAAGCAAATATACTGGAAAACAAAACCAATAATCTGGCCTGAGCATGTACTGACAGGCAGTGAAATGCAAAGGTATTTGTGTTGGATGTGCATTCAGTCTCTTTTACTCGTATGGTCTTACAATATCCACAGTGACCCTTATAAACCAGATACTTGCAGTCATTTAAGGCTTCTGGTTATCATTTGGTAACAACGGTCACAGTTCAAGAGCACTTAAATTCCGTATGTCAATTTGGCTCTTTATTTCCCTTGACCATCCAAAACATTTGATTGTTATAGCTAAGTTGGAGGTTAGCCAAAGTGTGACTGTTCCTGCAATGAAATGGTTCTTGCAGTGATCAGATTTCCAAATTCATATAAATTTAATAAGGACAGTAATAAATGTTGAATTCATAAATGGCAGTGCTCTTACAGCTATTCCATTAGATTTTATGTGTTAGGGAAGTTACCTACTTGGATGCTCTAAAGAGAATGATACTGCTGCTGTAACAGGTGTGTAGCCCTGCTCATGTGGTCATTCCATGTATTTACGTAGGCAAGGTCTTTATCTAACTTTTCACAGAGCAGTTTGAGTTGGATGGGACTTCTGGAGGTTGTGCCATCATTTAGAACTTTATGGGGTTTATAAGTTTGAATTCTATATAAAACAGAGTCAGTTTATTTTCTTATGATGTATTGATAGTCTCTCTCTCTGAAGAAGCAGTAAAGCAACAGCTGATTAGGTAAAGTCAGGCTGTCTTGGCAAAGCCTCTTCAGATTGTAACCCAGGTTAAACTGTCTTCTGTACACTAATACAGCTGATACTTTTTGACAGACACGTTGAAGCATGCTGGCTTCCCCATAGATGGAGCATCTGGACAAGAATCTTTGTTTCTGAAGGGAACCTTGTATTTCAATTATCAGAAAAATGCTGCAACAATTGTTTCCAAATTCTTAGGGAGACATTGAAAACTGATTTTCAAGCAATAGCTGTAATGCTGTCTTGCATTCTGACTTTTTGTGAAACTATGGCACTTGTAATAGGTTGCAACTCATCCTGAACTGAGCTGGAGAAAATTTTTTCAACTGAAATAAGTACATGTATACATTTAATTGTTCCTAATCATATGCCTAGTGTTTTTAAACTGTTCAAAGACATTGTTGTGGTTTAAGCCCATCCAGATGTCAAAAAAGCACTGTGGAGCCACTTGCTCACTCCTCTCTGGTGGGATGGGGAGAATAAAATACAACAGGCCTGAGGTTTGAGACAAAGGACAGGGAAGGCTCATCAATTATTGGTCACAGGGAAAAGACAGACTTGACTTGGGAAAACAAAATCAATTTAATTTAGACAACAAAACCACCACCAATTCACTACTTTGAATCAGAGTGGGACAGTGAGAAATAGAACCAAATCTTAAAAGCAACTTCCCTCCCTCACCCCTCCCTTCTTCCCAGGCACAGCTCTGCTACCTCCTTCCCTGCAGTGGTGCTGGGGGTCAGGGAATGGGGATTGCAGTCAGTCCATCCCATGTTGTTTTCTGCCATTTCTTCAAGCTCAGGGCAAAAAATGCTCACAGTCCTCCCCTTCTCCAGTGTTGCATCCCTCCCATGGAAGACAGTCCTCCACAAATTCATTAATAACAAAAGGAGAATTAGGGAAAATCTCCATCCTTTATTGGATGCAGAGGGAAATTCAGTAACAAAGGATGAGGAAAAGGTTGAGGAGCTTAATGCATACTTTGCCTCAGTCTTCAGTAGTGGAACAAGCTATCCCCTGGACATCCAGCCTCATAAGCTGTGAGACAGGGAGGGAAAGCAGAATGAGGTTATCATGGTTAAAGAGGAGGTGGTCAGGGACCTTCTATGCCACTTGGATTCACAGAGATCTATGGGACCAGATGGGTTACACCCCAGGGTTCTGAAAGAGCTGGTGGATGTGATTGCCAAGCCACTTCCCATTATTTATATGAAGTCCTGGCTAATGGGGGATGTCCCAATGGACTGGGGGTTAGCAAATGTGACACCCATCTACAAGAAAGGAGGACCCAAGTAACTATAGACCTGTCAGTCTGACCTTAGTACCAGGGAAGGTCATGGAGCAGATCATCTTGAATGCTCTTACAAGCCATAGAGAGGACAACCAGCCGATCAGGCCCAGTCAGCATGGGTTCAGGAAAGGCAGATCTTGCCTGATGGACCTGAACTCCTATGACAAGATGACCTGACTACTGGATGAAGGAAAGGCTGTGGATGTGGTCTACCTGGACTTCCGGAAAGCATTTGATACTGTTCCCATAGATTTCTAATGGAAAAACTGGCTGCACGTGGCCTGGATGAGAATACGATCTGCTGGATCCAGCACTGGCTGCACGGACGGGCCCAGAGAGTAGTGGCCAATGGTATTGAATCCAGCTGGCGGCAGGTCACCAGTGGTGTTCCTCAGGGCTCAGTGTTGGGACCATTTCTCTTTAACGTCTTTACTGATGATCTCGATGAGGGCATAGAGTCTATCATCAGTAAATTCACAGACGACACCGAGTTGGGTGGGTGTGTTGATCTGTGTGAGGATAGGGAGGCTCTCCAGAGAGACTGGGATAGACTGGATCGCTGGGCCAGTGGTAATGGGATGAGTTTCAACAAGGTCAAGTGCCAGGTCCTGCACTTGGGCCGCAACAACCCCATGCAATGCTCCAGGCTTGGGGCAGTGTGGTCGGAAAGCTGTCTTGTGGAGAGGGACCTGGGGGTTCTAATTGACAAGCGAATGAACATGAGCCAGCAGTGTGCCCAGGTGGCCAAGAAGGCCA
>JANHFX010004156.1:0-22671 GCA_027560015.1 Chloroceryle amazona
TCCCATAACCCACCAAAGCACAATCCCCACAGCAGGATATGGTGATCTCAGCCCATGGCTCAATGGGGTAGGAAAGGAGGAGAATGAAGCAGACTGTCCCAGGGAAGGAACTTGGCTCACCCTCTCTTCTGCCAGTCCTGCACAGTCCACACAGTGAGGAGAGTAGCTTTTGCTGGCAGCAGGGCCTCACGCTGGGGAGCGGGAGGTCACGCACCAGGATCTTGCACAAGCAGGATGAGCCTCCCCTTGATTTCCCCCTTGAACAGGGCTCTAACTACAGCCCATCCTCGCCTGGCCTCACAAATAGCACCCCAAGTTTGCTGCCTTTGAAGTCCAGACTTTCAGTAACCACCTCAGAGCTGCTGCTAATTGTATTTTGCAAGAGCGGAGAGGGATAAGAGCCAGGAGGGAACAGGTGAGGGTGACAGCAGGAGCTGCTGTGGGAGGGGTAGCCAGGGTCTTGCCACCAGGGTGTTTGGCGTGTGGCATCACTCTGGGCTGATTGGGTCCCACAGAGGGAGTAGAAAGATGTCTACAGAAGGATGTGTAATCTAACACATGAGAAGGAATTCAACCTAACACAAGTCTTGTTTGACAGGGGATTGTTATTAATTGGTAAGATAAATCAGATGTCACCTGGTTACTGACTGGGTGCTAAAAGGATAGATGAAGAGCATCAAATGCTAACAGAGGAGCTGCGTAGGGACAGTTCAGGGAAGTGGCTTCATCAACTATACCTAAGTTTTCACAAAGCCAAGTTTCATATAGAACCCTAGAGACCCTCAGACATGAGCACTCCCACCAAGGCCATGCCTAGGCTCCAAGGCAAAAGGTCTTCTGTCAAAGTAGAATCTGGTCAAGGACAAAACTCAACTTCTAATTGCCTCTCCAGGCCAAGTGAATTTGAAAACACCTGCCCTCCAGCCTGTCCTTCTGGCATCCCTCCTTCATTGCAGGAACTGGTGAGCAAAGATGAGCTCCTCCTGAGCCACCCTTGCAGCAAGCTCACAGACAGCAACCAGAAAAATATCCAACCCCAGAGACTTCTGGCATTGCATCAAAGTCCTCACGGAGTGAGATCCCCCCATCACCTAATTTCAGCCATTGACCAAGCTTGGAAGGATCGACATGTTGACCGGACCAGCAAAGGAAGATGGGGATCCCAGTGAAGCAGCACACTGTGAGAGGAGCCTGCGCAAACCTGTCCCAGGCAGACTCAGCAAAGAAACCCTGATTCACCTAACATCGTTACACCAGCCTCAATTTGGGTTCAATTTGCCAAATTGTTTTGGCGTGGGAAAAACTGTTTTGGAGCAAAACTCCCAACCCAGCTGTGGGCGGAGAACCTTCCTGTGCTGGGTGCAGCATCGAAGCGCGTGGGTGCCCCCCGCCCCCCCGGCATGCTACATCCTGCATCTCTGCTGCTTTGAACCTACCTCCTGCATCCCCCCGCAGCCCCCAGAGGGGTGGCTGCAGCAGGTGCGTTTGCCTTTGCTCCACAGTCCTGCCTCACAGCACTCACCCTCCCAGCCATCACCACAGCCCTCCAGCCAGAGTGACCCATCTCCTCTCAGAGCTGTGACAGCAGCGCAGAGCCACAATCTCTTCCTCCACCATGCACACCTGACTCCTGTCTGCATCCCCTGGCTAAATGCATCAAAGTGCCCCCAGAGAGCCCTGCCCTGGCAATCTGGGGCCAGCTGCTGCCCCATACATAGAAGAAGTGGACTTGGCCCAGGACTTGGCTCATCTTCCCCCATGCCCTTCAGGAATGACATGACTAGACAGACCCACTTGCAAATCGCTCCCTGAGAGCTCATGTACAAGCTGCTAACACCGGCAGCAACCCTGTAATAATGCACCATCCATATCATTACCATTAATTATATATTAACATACCCCATAATCTTAACTGCCATGTCGTCACATCTCGGGGGGTGCAAGCCACTTTCAAAAGCCACCTGGCTTGTTCTCCTTTGGCTCTTACACCACCCACCCCAGGAGAGAGGCTGGCCCACGGCAGGACTAGTATCCAGCAGGTGGCTGTGCGGATCAGGGCTGGGATGGGCAGAAGGATGACCAGGATGAAGTCATGGGGCTGACCACCCATCTGCCTTGTGCAAGAGGACCGAGAGCATTAAGCATTAATTGGCTTGAGGAATTCCCTCCACAGAGCTGGGTTTCATCGCTGCAGCACCAGGGAGCCTCACATGACCCAGACAGTGCTTTTGGTGCATGTGACATTGGGTGTGACCAGGCTGCACAAAAGGCAACAATAGGAGCCCTTGCTGGGGCTGGTGCAGGGGCTTGGCCACCTTGCTGTTTAGGCAGCACATGTGGAGGGCAGCTCATCACCAGACCCTCAGATGCTAGAGGAATTCTCCATGCACCTTCCCTGTGCCACCCTCAACCACTCCACCAGCTGGCAGCAAGACCTTCAGCATCCCTCAAGTTGCACTCTTCCCAGCCACTGAACTTGCTGAAGGGCAGAGTACTTTTTCTTCTTCCACAGAGTCGGGGAAATTTGAGAGAGAAGCAACATGAGGCAGTTAAGCAGTGCTGCTTTCTGCCTGGGCAACACAAGGACTTCCCACATTCCATGCCCTGCCACTGCCCTGTCTTACTGCTGCTTAGCCAGCACACACAGGCCTCACCCCATGCCACGGGGCAGTGGAGGCTGCTGCTTTGAACCCCTTTCTGAAGCTCTCTCCTCAAAGCTGTGCTGATCCCACATCCAAGACAATCCCAGTATCAGCAGCACTGCTGGCACTGGAGACGGACTTTTCAGGTCCATGCTGATGGAGACGGTTTCTCCTTTTCATTCTCATTGGGTAAAACACACACAGCATCTTCACCAAGGTGCGACTTCAAGAGGAAAGCAACAAGACAGAGAGCTTTCACCATTTCATCTCAAAGGCAGCACACCACCTTCCATTCATGACATAGTTCCAGGGAAAAAAAAAAAAAAAAAGGCAAGCTGGAAAGAAGCCTGGGGCTGGCTCTGCTCCAGAACTGCAGCTGTTTCATGTGGCTCCAAAGCCTTTCACCCGGCAGCTCGCACTTTCAAAGAACTGCTCGCATGCACACAAGCACACAAAACAGAAGTGATGAATATCTCACATCCCACTGTGTGTGTTCTGACACAGCCTCATTTGCCAAGAAAAAACCCGTGCATGTGTGGATGGATGTACATACAAAGGCTTTAAAGAAGACATTGCTTCATTTCTACAGCTTTGTTGAAGGGTTTTGTTTTGGCTTTGGCTTTTTTTTTTTTTTAATATAAAAGCCTAAAACAAATATAATTGAGAGAAAGGGTATTTTTAATCTTTAATACTTTACCTGCATACTTAATACCTGTAGAGCTTCAAGACTCTCCAAGGAACATGTTTTATAGTAACTGGGTCAGACTGAGAAAGGCAACTGCTCAGAAAAACACTGCTACTGGCTAGTATGACACATGCTGCCAACAATCAGTTTTCTTTCACAAAGGGAGAAGATGAAGCCTTTCGGTGAAGCCTATCAGAGGACTGACACAGCAGCTTTACAAGCGTTAACTCTCAAGTGTTCCCCAGTTGTAATAAGCTGCCTGCAGAGTGAAACCTTCTCGGGGCAAGCCAGGCACAGCAGGAGCCCAGCAGCCTCCTCACAGGCAGGGAACTGTGCGAGATGAACACTCGTGCTGTGTTCGGTTTGTTACCAAATAATAATGAAGTTTTATTTCTTTCCCGCGAGTAAAACAACCAGGGAATCTAACATGCCAACTGTAGTGCTCTGTTTAAGCCTTTCAATGAGCACAAATGCTAACTGCCTGTTTCAGCTAAGAAAACAGCCATCCTTCATGACAGTTCTTGTCACCTCATCAAACAAGACAAGTTTTAGTCCTTTGAGGTGCACTTCTGCTTTTTTGTCACCTGCAAGACTGCCTGGTATATTATGTTGCCTGGGTGGCTTAAAACACCTCAGTTAGCAAGGCCACTGCAGGCCAGCCACTTAAAAAGAAATTATTTTATTTCTAAGCAACAGAGATTTGGGAACTATGGAAATTCTCAGTAGGAATTGTGCATCTAACTGTCCTCCTCAAATCCAAGAGCTATTATCAGCGGATTTTGTATGACAGACTAAAACACACACTTTACCTGTTGCCATAACGAGACATTCCTAAGGCAGCCAGATACACAGATCGTAACAAGACCTTTGTAAGAAGCAAACCGCAGCGCAGCTGCTGGCTGTCAGATTTTTATAGTTTCCTTTGAATCATCAAGTGGTTTGTCATTATTAGAGACAACACATTTGCCTGCAAAGCTGAAGCAACAGCGTCAACTCTTCCACTCCTCTGAAGCATCCCCTGTGTTTTACCTGCATTAGAACGGACCCTTCGACTTCTTTGGACCAAGTCAGAATTGGACTCTCTTGACCAGTTGGCTACTCGTATAAAACACCCACTACAATACATTTGCATACACCTATGAAAGGAGAAAATATAATCACTTTATTTTCAGTGTACAGACTAAATGTCACCATAAAATAAAGATAATGAGTGAGCACACATGAATGAAATACTTCCACACTTAATAAGCCCACTTTTGCTATGTCTGCTGAATCCATCATTTGCCACACGGTACTTACAGCTCTCCAGTGTTGTTTCCAAAAGCAGCTGCAGTACTCCCAGGAGCAAAACTCCCTTACTACAATTCAAAGAAACACTCCTAGTTTGCATAGAAGTGCTACATTTTCCTGTATGCCTTGAAATACTAGTTAGGTACAACACTATTTCGTAATCTCTGCTCCCAAACTATGTCAGGTCCCCCTCCCAACCTTATACCAATGCAAGAAGAATTACTTCTGCAAGGAGGTAAAAATCAGTAAGTTGTAGCAATACAAACCCTTCAAAGGTGCGGAACAATGGCATGCTGTGATCTGCAGCACCAAGAGCAAGACATAAATACTGATGAGTTCTACACTTGTGCATGCTCACAATCACCTCCATAAAGCTTTCTCCACAGTGTGACTCCTTCCATGTCACATGTTTTTCATAGAAAAAAATTAAGCCCTTCTCAAATTTAGCCCATTTAAAGCTGCAAACAAAATCTGATTCCACATGCTATCAATGGGCATGTTATTGCTTGTAGTAAATTGGAGATTTCGACCTACAAAAGAGATTAATTTGCAAAGCACAGAGGTCAAAGCAGCTGTACAAACTAATTGTTGCAGCTGGTATTTCCCACACCCTCCACACCAGCGGTCAGCTCCAACAGTCTGCAGTTTGAAACGTGTCATACTACCCTGCAGAAAACACGGTCGGTGTCTTCTCTGACTCAAATATAAATACACAAAAGCAGTCAGCATAAAGAAGTGTTACAGTTAAATTAACAAAATTAATTAAGTTCACCTTCACTCTTTCATCTGAAAAACGTGTGACCTGGGCTGTAAAGGCAAAGGCCAGCAGTGCCTAATCCTCTCAACACATAAATGTCAATGCAAGAGGAGCTGACATTATTGCTGAGAGATTTTACATGCCCAGCAGAGCAGACACATTCTTACTGGACTTTCAGGCTGCAAATGACCTACCTCATCCAAGGGGAACCTGACCAAAGTGTTTAAGAATCCAGTCTTTACATCTTGCACCTCTAATTCAGTGTAAAGTATACAACTAAGTGTCTTTAAGGAGTAATAAAGCAGCTCTTGGGATTTCTTTCAAGCAAACACCGACTTAGTACAAAGGCTCAGTACAAAGTCAGTGTTACATGGGAACATCAGCCAGCTGTAGACTTCAAGCCAGTCACTGACAACACCTCTCTATAGCTGCTCCAGAAGTTACATGCTGTGCAATCACCTTCTTTGCTAACACATGCTGACTACAGTCCTTGTTTTATAGTCTCTCTTGCTAACTATGCTCTTCAAATCAGTTCCGACTGCAAATGCTGTCTTTAACTTAGTATCATAAAATTCTTAGATTATTTCCTGTCTGCTGGTGCTATGAATGCAATGGCACTATAAAAACATACAACTAATTCTTCCAGCAGGTGATCCAAACCAGCTCCGTTCTCAAACGTCAGATTGGTGAAGGTGAGCTGCAGACTGCAAGTTCTTCAAGCATTCCATACCATGTAGTGAGGTAGCAACAAGCAGCCTTTGAAACAGCATTGTCTCCGTACTTTTCCCTAGTATTAAATCCCTTTTCCTCACAGTTTAGTGAGTGAACTAGAGGCTTCTCTGAAGCAATGGAAGAAGAAAAGAGGTTATCAATAAATAATGAACATTAAGAAGAACTAGGCCAATAGTTTTGCAAAGTTTTCCTTTTTGGTACCAGCACTGAGCACTGCTCGTTTTCAGATGGAGAGGAATACAAAACACTTCAGTCTCTGTGAGCTTAAAGTCCAAGTGACTTCTGCACAATCTGCTTGGCAATTTTGTTAAACTGTTCTCTGTCTTCTCGCCACATCTTGGAGGCGTCTACATTGGCTCCACTTTCATCATTTGGCTCTGAAATGAGAAAGACTGAAAGGTAGGTAGGTAGGCAGGCAACACAGCAATACTGTCTCACTTTTTCAACAACCTCTCTGTACTGTCACTTCCCTGGGGCTCTGGCACACTTCCTCTGCCTGGCGCTACAGAAACGCCACTAAAAAAAAAATTCCAGTGACAGCCACTGGATTCCTGAAGGGTTCTGATTTAGCTGATCAGAAGAGAGTATCACACCAAGATTGAGTTTCAGCAAGGAACAAGTGGCAGAGGAGCAATACTTTCTGTTGTTTATACTCTCAGCAGTTGAGCCCTGGCATGTACATGGAATGACACAATGCAGAACCACCACTGCTGATGAGGGGTTTTAAGCTGCACACTGCTCCCTGCAAAATGTTTTTTTCTGGTTTTGTGGCTTCACAGACACAAAGCCCTCCTGACCAGGCCACCCGAACAGGTTCTGTTGCCCTTTGGGATGGCTTGTTCTATAAAAAAACAACAAACCAAACCAAGAAAACCCATAGAATGCTTTCATTTCTGCAACATCTTTTGCAAGAATTTCAGAGAGCTTTACAATTTCCCCGGTGGCTCTAACACTTCATGTTGTACAGAGGTAAGCTGAATCATGGGATTTATCAGGTTCACAGTCAGAGTACAGCATGACAACTGTCATAGGATTACACAAGTCACTGGGACACTCCACCCAGTTTGCTTCACACACTAGTCCAAATCCACCCCAGCCCAGCTCATGGCTGGTATCTTGAGCTCATGTCTTTCTTGACACAGTGCTGATGGTTCACCCTGAAAAGCCAGTAGACATGCAAGTCACCCAGTTTGGTAGGCTTGGGCTTACACCACCTTCAGAGATAGAGCCAAGTTTACCAGCAGCCTGAAAAAAGCTGACCATTGATGTTTTAGAGCAATTCCTCCAAAAGCTGTGGCAAAAGACACACAGGCAGAGAATGAGAGATGAGGTGACTCCCATGCTAACCAGTCGAGGTAAGGCTGCACCACAAACCAAGTTCATGGAGGACACAGGATGCCCAGAGAGGTACTGTTTGTGTGCACAGCTTCACAACAGTAGGTAACTATTCTGAAGCTAAAATGGTCCCATGTAAAACTCTGTTGTTAGCTCTTTGATCAGCACTGCTGCTGGTAAATCCCCTACATCGTTAAAATCTTTTATCATTCAAAACTGATTGTAAGGGACATGGCTCTGTGCTTTCCAGGGAGAGGATCCATCTTTCAGGGAACTGTACACAACAGAGCTGATCCATCACCCTTGCTGGATTTAGGGAAAGCCATTTAAAAGGCTGCACAGAAAGTTTTTCATCCTGTCGTTCTTCTCAGGGAGCCTTCCTCTGATTCTGACAGCAGAAGAGAGTACATTCCCAGGCTGGCAAATAACAAACAGAAACGGAGGGTGCTGACTTCTAAGTCACAGAGGCCATGGACTCCAGTTTACTGGACTGGTTAGATCTGGGTGGTAACCCTTAAACTGCTACTGCCAAATCCAACAAAGGCTGTAATCAATAGCTTTACAACCTGCAAGAGCTGAGCAGACATCAAAGCAAATACAAAAACAGAGCAGAAGCAGGGAACCAGCTGAGCCTCCAGACCCACCTGACCATCACCATCTGCTTGGTTGCTGCTGATCGAGAAGGAAAGCAGTGCAGCTGCTCCTAACACTGGAAACAGCTGTTTACTAATCCACTCTCATTTTTTTCAATTATTTTCAGAAAACTGGTTTATTAATAAATAAATACTAGGGCTCTAAAAACTGTGGTTACTGATGAGGAGCTTTAAATGTCCTCTGCTCACTTAACAAATCAAACAGCAAGTAGCAGTTCTAGTTAATTCAGCAGCTGCTATCTGAGCTACTGCTAACAAAACAGCAGTCCTTACCTGCCAGCATGCTAACAACTGACAAGAGGATCTTTTCCACACTCTGCACGGGACTCCACCGCTCAGCGCTGCTCTCATATCCCATGGGATCATCCCCAGGAGCATGAAGAATAGAGATGCAAACTCTCCCATCTGGGTAAACTGCTCAAGAAATACAATGATTGTTACTCAGCAGAAACACTTGGCCTCTCCAGATATTTAGCACAGATCAATGTTTGGACTTGGCCTTTGTATGACTGAAGCTAAACCTGGTTTTATATTTCCTCTTCCAAGGGAAAGAGGACACAAAATCTGAAAGACAAAAATCTAGTAAAAATTTCCTTTAAGCAAATCTAACAAAATTGGGTCATCCTTCCCCAACAGAAGCCTGCTGGGAGTACTCGTGTCATTTAATAACAAGTGATAGGTTCCATGGGGACAAAAAGAGCTGAAGCCTGGTGGAACAAGGCAAGTAGTTATCCACAGACACAGGTTCCAGTCCTACTTAAATCCAAGGGCAAACAGTCACACAGCACTGAATGCACACTGGACTCCTCCACCAGACTGTGACTGTAAAGAGAATTAAGCAAACTTACTCCGCTGCAGCAAGGAGGGAAAAGTGGTATGTTACAAACAATGTAATTGATCTTATTTTGAACATTGCTGAGGTGCAACCAGAAGAGTTTACACAATTTTTTTAAATTTTGCTTAAAGCTCAGCTATGCTAAAGTGCATGGAGCCAAGATAACCTATTGATTGAGGATGGAAACATACTCCCTGCCCACCTACAGGAGGGACACTAGGCAGAAGGGCAGCATTTTCTTTTTATTGCTTTCAAGTGTAAGCAAAGCATCTGCAACATTATCAGTCATTTTCACAGACACTGGACTCCACTGACTTGATAATGAGGCCAAAAAAAGGTTGAGAGGCAACACAAATAGAATGGAGTCAGAAGCACTGCTTTAGCAACATGGCCTAGTCATGCAGCCTCCCAAGGAAAGACAACTTTAGCCCAATACTTTCAGTGCTTCTGTTTCTTGGGTGATCAAACTTGTGCTATTGCCAGGAGAACAAGACATAACAAGGAGAGGGAAAGACTGCTGGAAGTAGTTGTGCCCATTTCCAGCTCCTTCCATTCACCCAGCTAGTGTCCGCACAAGCCTGCAACGCATAAATGCTTTGGAAGACTTTCATTTACATCCTCTCTCACAGCCCCAGGCTCAGGACTGGTGTTGGTCTAGTCATAGCTGGAAGAGATAAAACCAGCACGTGCTGAATCAGCGCTTCATGTAAGTTAGGAACACACTGGTAGAAGTTATTTCACCTGTAAGTTACTCTAATGGTTTTCTGCAGTGCCTCATTTAAAACAGCTGGACCACAGCAGCACAGTCAAAACAGCAAAGGCTGATTCCAGGGAGATGAACCCATCTTCCCACTTTATCACTACGTGGTAATACAAGACTTGCCATTAATTGCTACTTTGAAGTTATCTTTGCTAGAGCATCCATGAACATCATTTTATTTTAAGAGATAAGCTTAAGATAGCTCTGTGGCATCTCAGTTTGCCCTGTACACAACACAGACTGCAAAGATAAGGGAACAGCAGACTTTTAAACATTTCCCTTGCAATTCCTCACAGGTGGAGGAGTAAGCACTTAAGGAACAGAAAAAGCACAGCACAGCCACTTGTTTCTACAGCCTTTCTGAGTATAACCCCCAAAACCGTCACAATCCCACCTGAGAAAAAATCCAATTGTCTACTCTAGGTGATGTCAACTTTAGATTAATATGACCCAGAGTCACAGGGCTTTAAAGAGCTGAGCTGACCATCCAGTATGTTCCAGTTAAACCCATAGAAGAAGCATTCACTTGTAGAGCCACCCTGTAACACATGAGAGTAAGGCAGTTTGTGCCTCTCCTGGCTATGCTGCAAAGCAGCTGTAAGGAAACTCAAGCCAAGGCCACAACTGGAGCTCCAAAGTACTGCATGGACATAGATCTGCCTACAGACAGCAGTCCTCTTGAGAAGTTTGGGTGATTAATCCAGCTGGAGCTAGATGCTGATGCGTCCACACTGCTTCCAGGTGCCAAACACTGCACTGCTGCAGACATCAGAGCTTCAGGGGTAACGCTACACTGACTTGGGCACATCCACACACTTCTACACTGTGACACACAGGTGTGTCTTCCACAGAACAGAAAGATGTAGATTAAATGGGCAAGAAACTGCATCAGTGGTGCTTAGAGAAGGGAAGAACAGAACTTCAAGAAATAGCAAATGTCCTTGGAATATGATGAAATAAATCTGTTCCCAGCTGAGATTAAGATGTGTGTTATGCAAGTGCAGGAATGTCAGCTGGGAAGGAATCCTAGGCAGAAGGGCAGCATTTTCTTTTTATTGCTCTCCAGTGGCAGAGACATAATAGACTAGAATACTGATCTAGCCCATCAAATCTGGGTGACGATAAGCCAGCTTTACACAATTCCTACTGATTCAGCAGATGTCATAAGCAACAACTTTACAAAGAATGCCAAGGGTGATTCTGGAAAGTAACGCTCCAGGCCGTGAAAGGGCACTTTAAGGTTTTTACCTGTCCATGGCTCAAACTTGTTAGCTGTATCTGTTGCTACTTTGATTACTTCCACTGAAAAGTCTTAAGATAATATTGTGATCATCAAATTGTACAGAAAAGGCTAGCAAAGTCTGAATATTAAATGCCTGCAAATGCGTCATCTGCTTGGACAGAGGACTCTATTTCAGAAAGATCACATCAGAAATGTTACTAAGCCTGTGACTTAATAGGGAAAAAGCCATGCTGCCTAAATAAAGCTATATCCACACTGTGGGAATATGAACATATTTTCACTTGTTAAAAAAAGAAACCACCACACTACCTAGATACAACCCACAGAGCAAGACTGGAAAGGGTTTGTATTAATTCACTAAATCTCACATCATGTAGAGAAGACATCTTTAGATTATTTATACAGTAGTTACAAGTATCCATGTTATGATCTTAAAAGCAGTGAAATTGTTGGAATCTTTACTGGACTGTTTATGGCCAAAAGGCATATGAGAAATAATGTGATAAAGAGAATTTGACAGAGCAAAAGTGCCGGACAGCTGAACACTCCTGCATACTCAAGGTTGGAAAGGGAGAGGATCACCGTTGGTAAGGATGTCAGCTCTCCTGTTGCAAAAGTCTGTTTCCAAGGTGCACAAGCAACCCATTCCCCCATATATCCTGCTGCATCAGACTCACTGTTTGGATGGAACATCTCACATGTGAATCTCATCTTCGGAGGACTTAATGGATAGTCGAGTGGAAAGCTCAGAATAGCAGGAAAAACCCCATACTCAAAACAGGTGTCTTCAGGACCCCTAGAAACAGATAAAAAGCTATTCACCAGAGTTTTAAATAGCTCATTCACACAAATTTTTGTCTAAGGAGACATCGGAGGTTTGGGTTATATCATCTTCTCCAGAAAAAAAAGAGTTAATTCACTCTTACCTGACACCTCATAAACTTAAATCCAAATACAGGGTTTGCAAGGGAAGGGGGAAATCAAAGCTTGCACACTAAATTACTAGGAAAGTCACAACACTGCTTAATTAGCAGGGTGTGTCTGGATATAATTGGTCTATCTGGCTCCAAGGCATGTTCCAGGATTTGAGTGCCTGCATGTCAAGGGAAAGCAGAGGCAGGTGTGGGACTCCTGTGCCTTTGAAGATGCTGTTATGCTGCACCAGACAGAGATGTCAAATGCTGTAGCTCAAAAATAATTTATAAAATCTACAGAGATTCAAACTGCCAGTGTTGAGCATAACCACACAAACACTCACCACTATCTGATGCAAAAAACACAACAACGTTTTGTAAAAATGAAAATGCAGATCCGGGACCGTAACTGCTAGATGCAGGACAACAAGTTTATTTGCAGATTTAAGGTCTTTAGTTTGCACTCCCTCAAGTGCACATGGGGAACAAGTGGCTTCATCAGGGTTATTGTAGAAACATTTCCTTACTGTGTGCACCATCTAGTTCAAAGTGCAGTCATGTTGAGAATATACAGACAACTATTTTACTCTCCCTACATAAAACATTTTTGGAAGGTGAGCAAAAAATGTTATTAGACATGATTTATGCAAACTTAATGAATCATCTGGAAGCTATAACACAAACATTATATCCTTGATTGGAAAGATCATGAATCAAGCTTCATTACTGAAAATTTTAGCCAATGAAACCTCATGTATTTAGTAAAAAGCTCTACAAAGAAGGGTTGTACTGCCAGGGAAATAAGGTTTAGGAATATATTCCTGCTTCCTCCTCCCAATCCACATACCAGAAAGAACATAAAAGTTCAAGGACTCCTGCTGTTAAGGCTACAATTGGTACCCCACAGAAAAAGAAAATAAAAAAAAGAAAAACCTAAAGCCCTAGAAGGCTCGCTCTCTTGACCTTTGGGATTCAAAAGACTTGGCTGGTAGATAAACACAAGAACTATGTGATTTAAATCTGAATATTGACAGCGGCAGGTAAGATTAAAGAAATGCATTGACATACTGCAAAAATGAAAGCTCAACCATTGTGTTTCCTTTCTGGCCTTTTCCCTAAATTCAATTCACCTCCGAGAATAAACTGGACGCATTTTTTCATTAACATTTTAATTTCAGCTGCATTTTAAAGGCTTATGGTTGAACTTCTAAGAGTATGTATATACATGCATTGAAAAGCTGGTGGGTGTCTTATGTTCTGTTTTGAGAGCAAACACACAGCCTTAAGGGCTCTTCTGTCACACACGTTAACCCAACATGCTTCACTTTAGGCCCTGTATTCTGTGAGCAAAATGCCTTTTTTTTTTTATTTATTTTAGCCATTCAGTGCTGCCAGGATCAACTTCAAAGAAATTATTAAAATTAATCCAAGATGGCATTCGCATCTACAAAACACTCAGGAGGCTGCAACATTTAAACTTGACAGCATCACTTTCAGTTCAAAAAGGGCATTGGTAGGGCCAGAGAGGTAAAGAGCACAGAATCTTTTGAAATCTTTGCAGAGCAGGTGGTGTGATTGCAGAGTACTCCACATTCAAAGCCTCTGTACCTTATGCTATGATCTCATCTGAGCTGCTATGCTAGTTACAAGTTTAGACTATCCAGTACTTAAGGTTCCTCCAAGAAACACCTAGACCACACAGTGGTGACACCCATCCCTCTTGAACCAACAGGACAGTTGCCTTAAGCAGCTCCCATACCCCAGGGAACACAAAGCACTGGCCATCACTGTGTGCATATGGAAGGCACTCATTCTGCACAAGTACACCTTGTCTTAAACCTGCTCCATCTAAGATTCTTTACAGTCTGCAAAGCAGGCAGTCTTTACATCTTTTTCTGCACATGATGCTATTCTACAGACTTCCCTAAAGCACTGAGGAGTGGACATCAGTTCTCCTCTGGCCATTATATGGCATTAAATGACTTGCTAGACAACCAGACTGCTTAGTTGTGAGGGAGATGATAGGGACAATCCTGCTGACGCTAAACAAAACATGAGAATAAGAAACTCTGAACTCCATGAGCTGGCTATTACTTAGGCAAGGGAAAGAAAAGGATGGAGGCTATCTGCCAAAACAGCAGGGAAAAGCACACTGACAGGGACAAATTATTCTATAGTCATAGCTTCATGTACATTTGTAAATGGCGTCTTATTTGTAAAGCATGCTGGAAAAAGACCAAAACTCAGTCATCAGATGCTGTAAAGGGGAATTCCATGCTAAACAAAAGTCATAAGCCTAATTATAGATCTAATTACCTTTCTAGACAGGTTTTTTGATAAGTTGACTTCAATTTATACTGTTTATTTTTCAAGCAATCTTTAGCTCCTAACAATTACGTGGGTTTGTGTCTTTCATGGATAAACTTTAATAGCAACATACGCTTGTGCATGCCAAACAAAGAGGGCAAAACTTGGTCTGGAAACGTTAAATTCATGAACTGATACAACACAAAGCAGTCTGTCAGACCTCACGCAGTGCTAAGGAACTGGGCGCCAGTATGGTAAACTCTCCTGACATGCTGGAGCTATTTATCATCACAAATAAGTCACTCTGTTGCAAAGATCAGGCTTTCCTAACTATAACTCAGCTACTGTTTGGTATCTCATCAAAAGGGTGCATTTTAAATCAAGCTCCAAACCTCCACTGTTCGGAAAGATCACCATATTGTATTTTCAATTCCAGATCTAATATACTCACATGGGGAGTGTAAGAACGGTTCTATCATTCAGACCTGTCAATACGGCCTTAACATTTATGTTTAACATTTACCCAGCACTGTTGCTGCAGGCAAGAACACCAGAAATACAAATTATTATTATTTTAAAAGGCATTATTTTGTCTCTGAGCAAAGCTCTTACCTCAATCTATGCAACGTCAACCAGTCCACGTCTGAATTGATAAATGGGTGATGTCTTTACTTGATCAGGTTTCATTGGTTTTTTTTTATTTGCCATTACATGTGCTCTATCTTTACATAAATTGGATCAAGGTAAAAAATAAGTATTCTGTTCTATTCTTCATTATTACACTACTTACCTTTTCATTACATCTGTTTAAAAATTCGAAGCCAACTTTAATTTCCTCATCTGCACTTCTTTCACTCCCATAATCTCACACAGCACATTTCAGATTACAAAACATTCAAAAGATTAATATAGATAAATATAAACAAGTCGTTTAGCTTGATTTCCAAATGTACACAAACACTTCTACTAATAGAGTTTTGTAAAGAGATGAAAGTAACCAAACATGTTTAGGGTAAACATGTTTCTATTGTACCACAGCTTCAGAATTTAGCAGATCTTAAAATATAATTTTATTATGACACATGCTCAATACAGAAACCAAAATTAAAGCACCTCCACCTCTCATTTTGCGCTGACAAAGACCTGAAGCTCAACACTCAGCACTTTAAAGGGCTTTCAAGTCTGTAAGCAGCTCCTCTGTTCTTTAAAAATTTGTTATGGGAAACACCAAAAAAAGTGGGTATTTTCGGTAATGAATCAAATCATAGAGTAGTTCTGTGCATCCCCCATGAAAGCTCTACCCAACCGCAAAATCTCTGCTAAGAAAAAGCACTGATAAGCAGAATTTCCTTCCACATTCCAAGAACTGCATTAAACGCTCTGGGATTTCTACACTCCAAGACTGCTTGCTGTCTGAACTGCAACTTGGTACACTGCAAAGTGAATGCTTAAGTGGTAATTATCTCACTTTCAGAGTGACATGCTGCAGCCAAAATCTTTGGTGTCAGGCAACAAATTATCTATTTCCATGCTAAGTGCTGATTTTCTGAGGACAGAGCTACCAGGAAGTACAACCTGTTCATCACAGGATAAATTGCTGCACATAAGCAGAGTCATTTGCCAACTCCTCATTACCAATCAGCAAACAAGCAGTGGTAATCCAAATCTCATTTACCAAGGCCTAAAATAACTCAGAGGCTCATGCCTGCCATAAAGTAGGATCACCCACAGAGCCAGCTTGTGTGGAATAGGTGATGTATTACAGCTTGGTCTGCTTTTGTATAGGTTGTGTGGCTGATCCCAAGAAATCTTGGTTTTCATCCCTAGACAACATGCTTCAAGAAACTGACCTAAGAAAATTCTCCCACCCACACCAGTTGAGAATCTCGTAAGTCAGCAGTGGTGGTTGCAGAGGAAACCTGCCAAGAACACAGCAGGCACGCTGCAAGCAGGGCCACAGCCACTGCCTGCTGTCCCCAGTGGTACCCCTGGCACTGGGCAAAGGAAAGAACTTCACCAATCTTACTAACGGAATCTTTAGAGAGCCTGGATCTACCCTAACAACAGACCATCAGCTTCATGACAGACTTAGCAGTTTGGAGCTTCTTCATCTTATAGTTCTGTAGCATTTGTGTATATTACAGAATCATAGAGTTGTTTAGGTTGGAAAAGACCTTTAAAAGCAGAGTCCAACCATTAACTTAAGCCTACCAAGTCCACTGCTAAACCATATCCCTAAGCACCACATCTATACAACCTTTAAACATGTCTAGGGATGGTGACTCTTCCCTGGGCAGACTGTTCCAGGTTTTACAACCCTTTCAGTGACGAAATTTTTCCTAATATCCAACTTAAACCTCCCCTGGTGCAACTTAAGGCTATTTCCTCTTTCCAATTATTTGCTACACGGGAGAATGGACAAACCCCCACCTCACTACAACCTCCTTTCAGGTAGTTGTAGAGAGTGAGAAGGTCAACCCTGAGCCTTCTTTTCTCCATGCTAAATAATCCCAGTTTCCTCAGCCACTCCTCATAAGACTTGGGCTCAAGATCCTTCACCAGCTTCATTGTCCTTCTTTGGACACAATCCAGAACCTAAATGTCCTTCTTGCAGTGATGAACCCATAGTATTCCGGGTATAGCCTCACCAGCACCAAGTACAGGGATATAATCACTTCCCCAGTCTGCTGGCCACATTTTCTCATAAAAGCCAGGATGCCCTTGTCCTTCTTGGCCATCTGGGCACACTGCTGGCTCATCTTCAGCTGGCTGTCAAGCAACACCCCCAGGTCCTTTTCTGCCAGGCAGCTTTCCAGGCACTCTTTCCCAGACCTGCAGTATTCCCTCAGGTTGTTGTGGCTCAAGTTCAGGATCCAGCCTTTGGCCTTGTTGAACCTCATGCCATTGGCCTTGGTCCATTGATCCAGCCTGTCCAGATCCCTCTGTGGAGCCTCCCTACCTTTCAGGAGGTCAACACACCTGCCTAACTTGGTGTTGGGTCTGCAAACTTACTGAAGGTGCCCTTGATCCCTCATCTAGATGATTGATAAAGATATTACACAGGAGTGGGCCCAATAACAGACCCTGAAGAACACCACTTGTGACCACCCACCAAGTGGGCTTAACTCTGCCACCACTCTCTGGGCCTGGCTGTCCAGACAGTGCTTTACCCAGCAGGGCATACATCCACCCAAGCCATGAGCAGCCAGTTTCTCCAGGACAATGCTGTGGGAAGCGGTGTCAGAAGCTTTACTGAAGTCCAGGTAGACAACAGCCACAGCCTTTCCCTCATCCACTAGGCAGGTCATCTTGTCATAGAAGATCAGGTTAGTCAAGCAGAACCTGCCTTCCATGAATCCATGTGACTGGGCCTAGTCTCCTGGTTGCCCTATATGAGCCATGTATGTGCACTAAAGATAATCTGCTTGATAGCCTTCCCAGGCACCAAGGTCAGACTGGCAGGTCTGTAGCTGTCAGACTCGAGTGATAAAGGTCTCTTTCCCTCTCCCCTATCATTTTAGAACTTTATTTTGTAAAAATCACCAGGTATTCCATGCATTCAAAGTTCCCAAAGAAGGGTACAGCGTAAGAGAGTATAAGCAAGAAAGAAGATAACGTGTAAGAGGCTGCACAACAACATTTTGTCTTTTTATGACAAGCTGTGCTACAAACAACTGTACCCATCAGTTCAGTAGTGGAAGCTTAAGTTGCACCAAGGGAAATTTAGACTGGAAGTCAGGAGGAATTTCTTTAGTGAACGCTTATCAGGCATTGGAACAGCTTGCCCAGGGTTGAGTCCCCATCCCTGGAGGTATTTAAGAGTTGTGTAGACATAGTGCTTAGGGATATGACCTGGTTGAGGTCTTGTCAGTGTTAGGTTAATAATTGTACTAGGTGATCTTAAAGGTCTTTTCCAATCTAGGAAATTCTGTGATTCTGTGACACAACTTGTAAATAACTTTTTGTCACCACCCAAAACGCAACAGGTAGAAATCAGAGCTATTCACCCACAGATGAGCTTTTGACATAGAACCACTGCACCCAACGTCTTTATGATACCAGCCAATTCATGAAGTGTAAAGAATTTTTTTTTTTAATTTGAATACTCTTAGATTAATCCCCTTCAATTTATTTCTAGACAAAAATGGAATAGTAAGTAAAATAATTTCATACATTGCTTTTTTTCCTCTCCTACCACAGATAATCTCTGTATTTTCCTCCACTTAAAACATGAGAAATCTGTCCTGTATTTGAAGTTGAGTAACATTCCCAAGTTTTGTGTGATCTACAAGCAATTCATGGTTTCCCACAGTGTTTTCATATACAACGTATATCCAAGGGAGCCCAGATGAGGATTCCTGTCAAATCTGCAAGTTACACATGTTGAGTGTTGCACATTAATAATGCCACCTGCTGAACAAATGATTGCTTAAGTCCCAACACAGCCTCTGTCACACTGTTTGAATTCCAAACACCCAGTTTGGGTCAGAAAAGAAGTTCCCAGCCAAAGGTAGGCCAAGGTCAATGTTATGCAGAACTGATTTGGGTTTGGTTTTTTTTTTAATATATTCTTGTTCTAGAAGCTAATCATAGCATGCAGGTGCTAATTCAGATAGAGAACAGTACTAACTCACATAATCAGAGCTTCCCATTCAAAAAAGTTCTCTTCATTCATGGGACCTATTAAGAAAAAACAAAACAGTGCTTAGTGCCACCTCAATGTCAGGCTACAATTTCACAGTGCAGAAACCCTGCTCGGCTCCTCACCTGCTACAATCCCTTCCGGTGGGTTCAGGGTCAGCTCTGTAAAAACAAAGACACAAGGAAGGTTATCAGGGTCTGCAAGCTTGAGCATTCTGGCTAGCATTTGTGTGGCCACAGCTTAGCACAGAGGCCCCATCAGCCTTGGAAAAAAGCTTGAGGACGCCATGGGAGGAATCTTCTGGCCATGCTTTACTGGGCAAGACTTCACATCCAGAAGATCCAGTACCTCACTGCTGACAATTTAACTTCATGCATTTTTCTAGACAAAACTATGGGGCATTTTGCGCTTTTTCAGGCTCCCAAAACAAGTCTTTCCGGGGGCAACAATTTACAACTGAGAAGAGAGAAAATAAAAGTCTTTCCACAAAGCACAGGAAACAACCCCCTCTTGGAGCACTGTGGTATCTGCAAGTAGAAACCCAACAGCTCAAAGAGAAAATGGGTTGTATTTCTGCAACCTCTCTGCACCAATTCAGACTTGACAGCATTATCAATACAATATCCAAAATGAGGAAAAAGTTGGAGAAGTAAAAAAGAAGCGAGATTTGACAAGTGGCTCTGCTCCTTGAATGCAATCCAACTCCCCCCACGTGGCCTGGAAAACTCAAGTAAAAAAAGCAGCAGCAATAAAGCAGCCATGGCTGCACTTGGCAAGTTGGGATCCATCAACCCTCACTTTCTGTACACACCTGGTACAATTCCCAAGTCATACAGTAACTTTCAGCATCAGTATATCATTTCAAGCCTGATGAAGCCCAGCACTCTCTGCACTGATAAAATAACAACCAGTTTTTCTATTGTCCAGTGCAATGACCATCAACTTCCAGTTCTGAAGTCCTGCAGGGAAGCAACAGCTGGCAAGGCAAAGTTCAGCTGTGCATGTGCAACCAGTGGACCTGCAGTCCCTGTGGGCTGAACATCAGCCCAACAGCTCTGAGTGAGATGTAGGGTGGCTGGTAGGACCAGTGATAGGAGGCAACACTCCAGACCGAAGGAGGTGACAGTAACTAGGCCAGCCTAAGGGCTGTGAGCTGCTTATTATCTAGAACAGTTTCCTAGCCAAAGGCCTGTGGACTACTAGTGGTCTGTAAAATGCAAAATGCAGCTGCAGGAAACACTACATGCACTACCATGCACAAAACCAAGCAGAAATGTGAACCCAAGGAATAGGGGAAGACACAAACTGCTAGAGATGCTCGACCTAATTTCTCTTAGGCTATACATGAAAACTTTGGGTAGTGCTGTACAAAAAAGAACACTGATTTTTGTCTTAAAACAGCTAAGTTACTGTTGGATTCAAAAATGTGCTGAGATACACCAACAGGAAAGATAATGAAACTTTTCTGTTCGCTCAGATTGACATTAATTTTGGCACAGACCTCTCCCATTGAAGTTCAAAAGCACAGCAGCAGATTGAAACTCAGTGTTACAGTTTCCCACTATGTCCTGATGTTCAGGAGCAGTTTTTTCCAGCTTGGTAGTGGGTCTCAAACAGCTTTTGTTGTTGATGTTTTTAAACAGAAAGAGGGAAACAACAAACCCAGGAGATCCTGGAATCTTTTTGCTCCATCTTGTGGCTCTCTCTAAGAAGAAAATCCCACTACTATTTCCCACAATGTCCCTTTAAAAGGCAGGTAGTCTTCGTGACTGCCTGGTGGCAGCTTCTGCACATTCCCTGCAGCAGGCAGCCTCGCAGAGGGATGCTGTGCCATACAGCTCTCCATCCTGAAGGAAAAACGGGGTGATGGGAAGCAAGAGCCCTGCTGAGCAAAAGGTCTTTACGAGGATGGCAGTGCAGTTCTCCACCTTGCTCAGCTCTCCCCTCATAGATAGGCAAAAGAGGTTTCCACCCTTAAGGATCAGGCAAAGTGGTAAGCGGGCACTACAGGGGCACATGAGCTTTGATTTTGAGTGGCTACTACTATACCTGGTCACTAAGGAAGGAAAAACCCCTTTTCCACACGTATGGTCACATCCTACCCTGTGATTTCTCCATAAAGGGAGAAAGGGAAACTGGAAGCACAGTTTGCAGGGGCTACACAGCATGAATTGCCAGTAGTGACACAGCATCAGCTGCTTCAATCTTACCAGAGCCTTCAAAATAGGATCACTTTAATGGAATGTCAAGGGTGATTTTTTCCAGTTATTTTTGCAAAAACCAAGTGATCAGAGCACATGTTTTAACCTTTCACTGCAAAACAACTTTGACAAGTCTAGATCACACAGTCTCCCACCCCACTCTCCTCTGCCACGCCATCCCTCTGCAGCTGTCCTCCCAAGTAAGCTGCATGGCACAATAGGAGCTCATCAGCAGATGAAACAGCCCACCCTGTGCTCTCCACGGCATCCAGCCTGGGGGTAACTTCTGGCTAACCTGAATTTGGCCACACGACCTGCAAAACCCTCATGCCATATACGTAGTTCAAAGCTTTTCCAAGGAAAGGTCTTCTCCTCTGTCAATGCCATGCTGCGCTGTCCTCTCACCTGTCTACCCACAACAGCAGCGTGCCAGAACACTCCCACACCCCAGCCACCATCCCAGTGGCCCCAAACACCAATACACTGTTTCTGTTCCTGCACACGCTATTGTCCAGCAATAGCAAGGAGCTGAGCCCTCTGCCTGCACTAAGCGTGGACAGCATCCAACACAAGGAGTTGATGGGGGAAATGCAGATCCTGAAGCTACATCAGCTGCTGGAGAAGGGCAGCCTGAACAAACTGAGGGTCATGGTGTTACCCTGGAAAACCACACAGAGAAGAATCACGTAATGTCTGCCTGTAGCATTAAGTCAAATTATTTTTGATGCTATTTACTATCACTTTTTCCTACAGAATTCATTCAGACAAGACATTCTAGTATGATCTCAGAGCTTCTCAACAACAAAGGATCAAAAATGCTTCTTGGGACTACAGGTATTTATGTAGGAAAGAGATAAAAGCAAAGTCAAGTCTTTTTGCAGCTGCTTTCCAGGTCAGCGCTTCCAGATTGCAACACAAAGCCGCAGGTTTGTAAGACACCATCAGCACAAGCATCACCCACCCAGCTGCACTGGCGGGGCTTACTCCCTGTGGTGGGCCAGCAAAGACCACCACTTGCCACCCCCTGCGAGTCACATCTCAGAGGATTTTTAAACAAACAAACAAGTCTATATCGTTGATCACTAAATTCGAGTCTAAATGCTGCTCTTAACGGCTGCACTTCTACTAAGGTCTTGACAAACAACTCTACCTCCTAGATAACAAAGCTCTGCAACAGAGCTTCATTCGGTTCCACCTGGAAAATTTAACCGGGGAAAAAAAAAAAATGGCCACGTGCCCAGAATACCCAGACCTCCCCCACGACTAAGATCCCAGTGCCACGGAAACCCAGACGTGACAACAAAGCACAGACCGCCCCTCGTGGTCCCAGCCGAAACAGCCGGGGCTCCCGGACGGGGCTGTTGTGCCGGATGGTTTCCCGCCCAGGCCCACAGCGGCGGGCAGCGGTGCCGCCCGTCTCTCCCCTTTGACACAGCCGTAGTTCGAAGACCTCGGTGCCTCCTAATCCCCCACCCCATACACCCCTGTAGGGACGCAGGGAGAGCTCTGCAAGTCGACCGGAGTGGAGCAAGTAGGGGGCTAGGAAACTGTGGCCGGAGGCGCAAAGGGAGGCGGAAATAGGAGTGGGGGGAGGTCCGCGGCCTGCCCCGCCGCCGTCATCGCCCCTCCCCAGCTCACAGCCTCCGGCCCTCCCGGCCTTCAAGCATCCTGTCAG